>JABMDN010025051.1:0-12864 GCA_017165825.1 Hepsetus odoe
TTCAGTCCAGTCTCTGTACCTGAGCAGTTTGATAGTTCTGTGTTGGTTAATCCACACAGTGATCTACGTCTGAACCTTCAAGCAGAACAAAGCGTCTAACTTAAGACATGAAGCAGTGAAGAGACAGGTGCAGATGATTCCAGATGATCCGGTGATTCGTTTCATCTGGAACACTTTTGCACAGCACCGTCTACATCCTCCTCGAGTACGTGTAAGCCTAGGAATTGCTCACCTGATGGTGAGTGAAGTTAAGCACCACTTTTCACATTTTCAAGGAGACACGACTGACAGGCATGTTTATTTATGAATGGCTTGTCAATCAACCGCACGAAAAACGTTCTGTAGTTTGAAAAGACTCACTGCCATAGTGAGACGTCTCTGGAGCAGCTCTGTTTGGCCGTCAGCTTTGCTGCAGTAACGATTGTGTGATTTTTCCCTTCACCTGCATTGTTCGCAGTTTTTCTCAGGATTAAAACAGTAGGGTTAGCGTTCTAGTAACCCCAGATGTACAGAGCCCAGCGACAGCACAAACTTGTGTAGAGCTGATGAGAGTTTTTTTTTTTTCTGTATCCTGACTGAGCCAGCCAAGCAATGCCTCGGCTGCTGCACTTGCAGGTTTCCACCATTGCCAAGATAAGAGAATTGGACCAGAGCGGCCAAGTGCACCCTCATCAGAATTAACCTGCCGGCCCTCAGCACTAATCAGCGGCAGGCAGATAAGGGGGCTGGCTTTGAAACCAGGGCCAAGAGCCCGCGACACTCGGCATGGGGGCGATATTTTGCGCACTGCTAATGTAATCAAGGTTAATCTCATTCGAATGCACGCCCGTATCAATCCACTCAAGCTTCCTGAATATTTATACGCCGACAACTTACCGTCATGAGCTCCTTCTGAAACGATTTCTTCTCCTTGATCTCCACGCTGTTGCAATCCTCTTTGAGTTTCTCCAGCACGGAAGCCACCCTCTCTGGTTCGCTGTCCAGCTCTGCCCTGCAGAAGTACGTCAAGGGAAGGTTCCCGTAGCCCAGGGCGTCAGCGAACGCCCTCCAGTTCCCCACGTTCTCCATCAGCACCGTCCTCACGGAGGCGTAAATGTAGGTGAGGAACTTGCAGGGCTTTAGAATTTGTTCCAGCAGCATTGTGGTGGTGAGGTCTGGCCCACAGAAGTATATGGGCTTGACCTTTCCCAAAACCAGCACGTTTTTCACATGAACAAGCCCCGTCTTTCCCTGATAGTACCCGATGTACCACTCTTTGGTCCACAGTTGTCCTTTCAATTTGATCTTCTCCTCGCTTAGCAACGCAATCACATCCCCTTTCTTATACTCCAGCAGGTACTGGTTCTTTGTTTGCCTGATGACTGTCTTGATCAGTTTGCCGAATTTTAGGTTTGTGATGCAACGCTCTTGGAACTGTGGGTATTTGGTGGTTATCGCCAGAGGTGACAAAATAATTTTGCCCACTTCTTTCTTCTTCAGGAACCTACGCTGGCCGTTGGCTCGCATTCCCGTCTTGGGAGGCGGCTGTGGCGTCTGAACACAGAACTGCGCAAGGATGCAGTCCTGATCGTCCTTCACCTGGACTCGCAAGGTGAAGTCCGACAACTCGTCTGCGTTCCGAGAGGAGATCATGTATATGAGCCGACTGACCTTGCCGAGTTTTAGCTGGAAGCCTCTGACTATCCTAGCCTGATCGCTAGCCTTCACTTCGTAATTTGACATGTTGGAGTACATGCCTATCTGTAGGTCTTGAGGCCTACCAAGAACAAACTGGTGCTTCCCCCAAAGCTGGAGTGCCACAGGGGGAGCAGACTGAGCCTGCTTGCCAACCTCAGTGACGAGCAAAGTCTTTGGGGCGCAATCGTGTCCAAAGATGGCCACAACAGTCTTAAAGGATGGATGAATGTGCTTAGGTCCATACAGGCCCAGGGTGACTTTCTTCACCACATGGTCCCACACTGTCGAATTAAATAAAATGTGGTTGGACTGGACCACAACAGCCACGTACATACATGGTTCCAGACTGTCCAGCTGAACCTGAACCGTGTCACCATATGTGTAAGCCTGTGGGACAGGGATGTAGGGACCTTCTTTGCAGTCACTCCTCACACATATAACCTTTGCCATGTGTCTACTATCTTGCTTTACTTCTACAGATACCTTCATCTCCAAGGTTATGAATGTCTTTATCTCCATGTTGCTTAATTTGATCTCAACTACCGGGCTGACCGTGGTGCATCGGTCATTGTTCAGTTCCAGGGGTGGATCCAGTAAAGCCTTCATAGATATTTGCTGGGTGTCGCCCACTGCGACATGACCCTCAGGTACGTGAATACTGATGCTAGTGTCTGGCAGCTGAACTGCCCCTCCACAGCTGTCCAGCTTGCAGACAATGTTGGTCTCTACTGGCTGTGTTTGGCCCCAGCCCGGGTTCTGTCCCAAGGAATCAAGGTCATGGCACGAGCGGGCCAGTTTCCGGTGGTTTAACCAGGCTGTCCTAAAGTCTTCTCTGCTCTGAAACTGCTCTGGAGAAGGTGCCTTAAGACCTGTAAAGAACCCAGATGAAGGCAACGGAGGATTGGACTGGGACTGTAGGACTGACAACTCGGACAAGCTGTAGGATCTTTTGCTGCGAAAAAAAGGATTGTCCTTGCGGAGCATCTGCAAAGGTTCTGTGGTGGGGTGGGCGGGCATGCCTTCCAAAATGCCATTATCATAAAAATGATTGGTGCCATTGCAGGTGGGAGCGGAGATGGGAGCAGGGGGCGTTACGGAGTCGAAAAGAAGGAGGTCAATGCTGTTGTGTTGGTTGGCCTTCTCGTTTCTGTTTTGGTCGAGAGCACCCTGCACGGAACCGTTGAGGAATGGGTTGGTTGAAGAGTGCATGGAAAAAGGGTTGTTGTTGTTATTGCAAGGCAAAGGGGGCTTCAGGTTCAGTCCAGTCCAGTCCCCCAGGAGGTCCAATTCCTTAACCCCTTCATCTGAGCAGTCCCCAAGATTGTCAATCATCCCACTGTCACTGAGATACGAGTTCCTGTAGTTGACTGGCTGGACGTAGGCCGAAGGAATGTATCCCATTTCAGTGTTGTTGTGGGCATACCACCACTCCCCGCCCGACGTGTCCAGCACGTAGAGGTGGTCACCTTTGGAGAACTTCAGTGTGGTAAAGCTGGATGGGCAGTAATCCTTGATGGCAACAACTTCTTGTGCAGTCCCAAGGGACGCAGAGGTGTCCAACCGCAAGGCACTTGGAGAAGGCACTGCAAAGGAAGAGAAGAACGGGTTCAAATATTTGCTAAAGCAGCATCAAACATGAGGACAGACCTCTACAAACTGACCTTTGACGTCTGTGAGACTGGCTTCAGTCACACCCTCACTGAGGTCAATCAACGTGCCCTCCGACTTGCAGCGTGGAAGGGCGTTGTTGTTGGTCACTCGGATCCGGTGGGCCGCCATGTTGTTGCTAGCCTTAGACGTTACTCTTCCATTGCCCTTGTCATTGGCGGCTGTCCATCTTCGGCTGCACAAACACAAGCACAGGGAAGACCCTGATCAGTCTTGCTTTACAGGACGCAGGTCTGAAACCAGAATCACATTAACCGGCCATTAAGAAGAAACACATCCAGGAATGATTGCTAAGCGAGATTATTGAATATTGCTTTTGTGGCAACCAGGGACGACATCGTAATTAGGAATTTTCTACAGGTTAATTGGTTTTCGCTTTGGCAGTGCACCCCTGCGGTCGATTCTAGGGGGATTTATGAGGAAGCCCATAACTTCTCCACTACTACAAAACGTTGCTCTCCTCTATCAAAATGAGAAAGTGGTTTGTTCAGCCCATGCAGGGGAAGAAGCTCTGTTTCCTGGATTAAATTCAAAGCCACCATCAACGGCTTGTGAATCTCGAGCAAAACATTTGTCCCATTTCATAAATCTCACCAGTGACACGAGTGGAGTGTTGAAACAAGGTTTCCAGAAGCCTCCATGACCAGGGACGGGAAGGAATGAGCTGGCAAATTTTCACAACCTAAACTCGACAAAAAGCTGCGGTGTATTTTCTGAAAGACCTCCAAAAGACCTGGAGATGTCGCGATGCTTGATGTGAACTATTGTTAACAAAAAAGTCTTCGTTGTGAAGCACTTTTACATCGACGTCCACCCTTAAAAATAGAGCTGAGAAAGTGTCCTCTATATAGTATATAGTGTATATAGAGACAGTTTATATAGTATATAGTGTATATAGTACAGTTTATATAGTATTTATATGGTATATAGTGTATATAGTACAGTTTATATAGTATATAGTGTGTATATATAATTGTATAAGTGTACATGAGGGCAGTTTCTATAGTATATAGTGGCCTTATAGTACTGTATAGTATTACATTGTATAAAGAGACAGTTTCTATAGTATATAGTGTGTATAGGAGCAGAAGTTTCTATAATTTATTATAGTGTATATAGTACAGTTTCTATAAAGGTATATAGTGTATATAATTTTTAGTTTATATGGTATGTAGTGTATGAAGACAGTTTTCTTATAATTATATAGTGTATATGAGAGGAGCAGTTTCTATAATAGTATATAGTGTATATAGTACAGTTTCTATAGTATATAGCCCAATTAGTATATAGAGACCAGTTTTATACTTAGTATATAGTGTATGAGACAGTTTTTCTATGGTATATAATTAGTATACAGTACAGTTTATATGGTATATATGATTAATACATATGGTACAGTTTCTATAGTATATGGTGTATATAGGGAGCAGTTTATATATTATATAGTGTATATAGGGAGACAGTTTATATATAATTATATAATTATTATGGTACGGTTCTACTATAGTATATAATTATTATATAGTACAGTTTATATAGTATATAGTGTATAGAGAGACCCAGTTTTCTATAGTGTATAATTGTATATAAGGGGAGGCAGTTTCTATATAGGCATATATGAATTGTATATGGTACAGTTTCTATAGTATATAGTGTATATAGAGACAGTTTATATAGTATATAGTGTACATAGAGACAGTTTCTATAGTATATAGTGTATACAGTACAGTTTATATAGTATATAGTGTATATAGTACAGTTTTCTATAGTACATATAGTGTATATAGAGACAGTTTATATATGGTATATGGTGTACATAAGAGACAGCAGTTTCTATAGTATATAATGGCCTTTTCAAATTTACAGTTTATATGAGTATACTTAGTGTATATAGTACAGTTTATATAGTATATGGTGTATAGAACCCCAGTTTCTATAGTATATGAATTATTTGTAGAGGAGACGGTTTCTATAATTATATAGTGTGTATATAATTACAAGTTTCTATATTGGTATATAGTGTGCATAGAGGACCAGTTTTTCTATGGTATGGTGTATAATTTACAAGTTTATATAATGGTATGTAATTATTATAGGACGGTTTTTATGGAAAGTATATAATTGTATATAATTACAGTTTACTTATATAGTATATAGTATGTATAGGAACGAAAGTTTCCTATAGTATATAGTAAATATATAGTACAGTTTATATAGTATATAGTGTATAAGACAGTTTCTATAGTATATAATTATTACATAATTACAGTTTATTTAATTATATAATTATTATATAATTTTGAGTTCTATAGTATATAGTGACATAAGAGACAGTTTTTCTATAAGTATATAATTGTATATAGTACAGTTTTCTATAGTATATAGTGTATGGGAACCAGTTTCTATATTATATAGTGTACATGAGACTTAGTTTCTATATAGTATATAGTGTATATAGTACAGTTTGTTGGTATATAGTGTATATAGTACAGTTTATATAGTATATAGTGTATATGGTACAGTTTATATAGTATATGGTGTAGATAGAGACAGTTTATATAGTATATAGTGTATATAGAGACCAGTTTCTATGGTATATAGTGTATATAGTACCAGTTTATATAATTGCTATAGTATTATATAGTACAGTTTGGCTTTGGTATATATAGTGTATTATGTAGTACGAGTTTATATAGTGTATATAGTGTGTATGGAACAGTTTCTATAATTATGTAGTGTATATAGGTGATACAGTTTATTTAGTATATAGTGTATATAGAGACAGTTTATATAGTATATAGTGTATATAGTAGTTTATATGGTATATAGTGTATATAGAGACAGTTTATATAGTATTTAGTATATATAGTACAGTTTATATAGTATATGAGTGTGTATATGAAAATATAGTTTTTATGTTATATAGTGTCTATAATTTTCCAGTTTATATGGTATATAAGTGTATATGAGAGACAGTTTATATGAAGCTAAGTGTATATAATTACAGTTTAGATGGTATATAGTGTATATAGAGATAGTTTTGTACATAGTATACATAGTGTATATAGTAGTTTTTATATAGTATATAGTGTATATAGTACAGTTTATATATAGTATATAGTGTATATAAACATGCAATTTTATATAGTATATAGTGTATATAGAGATATTAGTTTGTATATTATATAGTGTGTATATAGAATAGTTTATATGAAGTATATGGTAATATTGTATAAGTACAGTTTAGATAGTATATAAGTGTGTATATAGAGATAGTTTGTACATAATTACATATAGTGTATATGGTACTGGATTTATATGGTATATAATTGTATGTAAAGGACAGTTTATATAATTATGGTGTGTATAAAGTACCAGTTTTAGATGAAGTATATATGGTGTATATGAGAGATAGTTTGTGTGGTATACTAGTGTATATAGTACCCAGTTTATATAGTATATAGTGTATATAATTTACAGTTTATATAGTATGCATCAGTGTATATAGAGACGGTTTATATAGTATATAGTGTATATAGTACAGGTTATATAGTATATAGTGTATATAGAGACAGTTTATATGGTATATATTGTATATAGTACAGTTTATATAGTATATAGTCATATAGATACAGTTTTATATAGTGTATAGTGTATATAAAGAGGACGGATTTTATATAATTGTACTATGGTGTTATGTAGTACAGTTTATATGGTATATAGTGTGTATCTTACCAGTTGCTTATAAATATGAATTGTATATAGAGACAGTTTATATAGTAATATGGTGTATATGGTACAGGTATACTTATGGTATATACTCCAATTGTGTAGCATATAGACAGTTTATACTTAATTGTATAGTGTATATAGTACGAGTTTATATGAGTACATATAGTGTATATAGATATTAGTTTATATAGTGTATAGTGTATATAGGAGCAGTTTATATAATGAGTGTATAATTATATAGTACAGTTTATATAGTACATATATGAATTGTATATAGAGAGACAGTTTATATAATTATATAGTGTGCTTATGGGACAGTTTATATGGTATATAATTATTATATGTATAGTACAGTTTATATAGTATATAGTGTATATAGTACCAGTTTCATGTAGTGTATATTATTGTAAGTGTATATGGTACAGTTTATATAATTGTATAATTATTATATATAGTACAGTTTATGCTGGTATATAGTGTATATAGAGACAGTTTATATGAAGATTGTATAGTGTGGCCCACATATAATTGCAGTTTATATAGTATATAGTGTATATAGTACAGTTTATATAGTATATAGTGTATGTAGTACAGTTTATTTAGTATATAGTGTATATAGTACAGTTTATATAGTATATAGTGTATATGGAACAGTTTCTATAGTATATAGTGTATATAGTACAGTTTATTTAGTATATAGTGTATATAGAGACAGTTTATATAGTATATAGTGTATATGAGTAGCAGTTTTATATGGTATATAGTGTATATAGAGACACCAGTTTATATGGTATTTAGTATATATTACATAGTTTATATAGTATATAGTGTATATAATAGTAGTTTATATATAATTATATAAGTAATATAATTTTTAATTTTATATAGTATATAATTATATAGAGACAATAGTTTATATAATTGTTATATATGGTGTATATATAGTACAGTTTAGATGGTATATAAGTGTATATAGAAGAGTAGATTTGTATAATAATTATTATAAGATGTATATAATTTCAGTTTTATATATGGTATATAATTATTATATAATTTTTCAGTTTATATAGTATATAGTGTATATAATTTTAGTTTATATAGTATATAGTGTATAGAGATAGTTTGTATAGTATATAGTGTATATAGAGACAGTTTATATAGTATATAGTGTATATAGTACAGTTTAGATAGTATATAGTGTATATAGAGATAGTTTGTATAGTATATAGTGTATATAGTACAGTTTATATAGTATATAGTGTATATAGTACAGTTTATATAGTATATAGTGTACCTAAGGGGACCCAGTTTATATAGTATATGAGTGTATATAAGTACAAGTTTAGATAATTATATAGATGTGTATACTTAGAATGATAGTTTATGGTATGTAGTGTATATGGTACACCAGTTTATATAATTATATAGTGTATATAGTACCAGTTTATATATAGTATATAGTGTATATAGAGACAGTTTTATATACTAGTATATGAGTGTATATAGTACAGGTTATATAGTACATATAGTGTATATAGACTTGGATTGCCCATATATGTAGTATAGTGTATATAGTAGTTTATATAATTATATAGTGTATATAGATACAGTTTATACTTAGTGTATAGTGTATATGGTACAGTTTATATAGTGTATAGTGTATGTGGAGAAAGTTTATATAGTGTATAGTGTATATGGTACAGTTTATATAATTATATAATTGTATATAGAGACAGTTTATATGAACTATGCATAATTGTATATAATTTTCAGGTTATATAGTATATGAATATAAGATGAGTTTTATATGGTATATAGTGTGTATAATTACCGATTTTATATAATATCATCAATTGTATATAGATGCAGTTTATACTTGGTGTATGGTGTATATATAGAGAGCAGTTTATATAGTGTATAGTGTATATAGAGACAGTTTATATTGTATATATAGATACAGTTTATATAGTGTATAGTGTATATAGAGACAGTTTATTATAGTATATAGTGTATATAGTACAGTTTATATAGTATATAGTGTATATAGTACAGTTTATATAGTATATAGTGTATATAGTGATTTTAGTTTCAGCCATAATTGTGTGATGTATATAGTACGAGAGTTTATATATAATATATAATTGTATATAACATTACAATTTATATAGTATATATAGTGTATACAGAACAAGTTTATATAAGTGTATAGTGTATATATGGTACAGTTTTATATAGTATATAGTGTATATATTTTCAGTTTATATAGTATATAGTGTATATAGTACAGTTCATATAGTGTATAGTTATAGTGTATATAGTACAGTTTATATAGTATATAGTGTATATAGAGACAGTTTATATAGTATATAGTGTATATAGTACAGTTTATATAGTATATAGTGTATATAGTACAGTTTATATAGTATATAGTGTATATAGAGATAGTATATACAGTATATAGAGTAAATATGAGTCATGAAGTTCCTCTGATTTTGAATAAATCAGGTCCGGATACGATCCAGATCCCACTCACAGGAGGAGAGCAGGTGTAATCTTTTAAAAATACTTTTGTCCATCTTTGGACATGTCTGGTTAAACGAGTGTTTAATTTAGTTCCTTGGCCAAAGATCTCTTCTAGGTAAGCAGCTGTTCAACAACAACGACAACACGGCTCTCATGCACGACTGCATGAGGAGATCAGTGATATTAATCAGGTCCCAACGTGACGGACATTCAAACCAGCGCCGCGACGCAGCCCGAGCCGTAATTAGTCAGGCTAAATCACCGAGCGCTTCATCCGAGGTTGTGACAGCACCAGAGCGCTCGCGAGCACTTACGCAGTAATAACTTTTGCCTTTCGGCATAATTAAGACCGTAAATTATGGAGATTTAATGTCTAGGTGCCTTCTCTGGATCCCTTCCTGGCTTCGGACTGCTCAGGGTAGACTAAACTAAACACCCACTCCTCTGCCAAGACAAGCAAATTGTTGGCAGCCTTATTATTTCTTTCATTTTTACGATATGGTCTCGAAAATCAGCTCTGTTGGGATGGCCGGCGAAGTGTTCTCTGGCCTTTGATCTTCTTTTCCCGCGGAGCCTTCAAAGGAACTGCACTTTGTTTTGGTCCTAATTTCTCACAAAGGTACACCTTTTGAGTCCATTACATGAGACGTCCACCGCTAATGGTCGGCGTGGAACGAAAGCGCCGTGTCTTTTATGGACTCTAAAAAGTGCTCCCCTGCTTTCAGGGTTGATTCATAATTCAAACCTCCGGGAGCCGCGGGTTTCGTGGAAGAGCTACTGTTTCTCTGAAGGCTTTCAGAAAAACGACCCCCCCAAAAAAAAAGAGAGAGAAGGAGAAACAGTTCACAAGGAAAAAATGTTTGCAGCGCTTCTGTTTGATGCGCTTTGTAACAAACAATCCGACGACGCCGACCGCAGCCTGCTGTTCGGGGTGAGCGCTCGACTTGGAGCCTGTGCCAAAAGAGCCGCTGTTGAAGGGAATCAGTGTAAGACATCGAGGACATGCTGCGGTAGCAAATCGATGCCGTTGCTGCAGAAGCAGGACGGGGTTCAGTGTTTACTGTGCAGAAATGCGACCCTGGACGTCATCGCATCTTCACACCAGTCGTGAAAGCAGATGGAGAAACTCAATCAAACCACCCAGACAGAAGTATCAGCCTGGATCTCTATTGAGGAATCCAACATCACAGATTTTTGAGGTAAACCTGTAGACTGGGAAGACCTAAAGAACAGCCGGATCTCCACAACACCTGATGGTGAAAGTTCTTCATGGCTGGACGAAGGAGCTTTCTGAGGAAATGTAAAGGTTTACAAAACCTTCTGGAAAGAGTTTGGGTTCCGCACTCCAGGAAATGCAATAATAAAGGTCTTCTGGAGAGAAGATCCTGACCTGAAGCCAGCAGAATTGCTATGGAGGAGCTGAAGTGAGCAATGCTGAAGATGCTCTGTTTGGATGAACCGACTACAACTCTTCCGAGCCGAAGAGCAGGACTGATCGACGGTTTGGTTCCGTTTTTTTAAAAGAGTTTGTTAAAGAACGTTTATTTTACCGGTAACACGTTCCGCAAAGACGTTCTACCAAACTTGATTCTACCAGCAACCTTCATCTCTTTGATCTCCTGCGAATGCACAGTGAGCTGTCTAAAAGCAGCGACCCCATCATCATCCCACAGTTTATCATCGGTTCTAGATCACTCTGAGGCTGGAACACAGTTGCTTGCAGCCTTTTTAAGTTCACTCTTTCAGCAAAGAGTCCCACTGCTCTGCAACAACCCCACACAGACATATCTAGAACCTCCAGAAGGACTAGAGAAACCACCCAGAATGATGTTGGCGGCAGCAGGACTTCAGTCCAGCTCCTGAAGACCTGACCAATGGTAGATTCCACAGAGAGAACCGTCCCAGTTTAAAATATAAAGATGTTTCCCAGCGTTTTGTCCTGTTGACTCTCAGAACCCAAACACCGTCCAGCAGGGGAGCAGTGATGGGAACAGTACCTCACTATTGTTTTAAACCCATGACACCACTGCGCCAGAAACGAACTGGAGAGTAACATGGTCACAATGAAAGTGAAAGTGACTCATCGTAAACATCACGAACCACACACTGACAGTGCAGCAGTGCACGGCTATATCCAGCACCCAGGGAGCAGCGATGGGGACGGTACCTTGATCAAGGGAACCTCAGGGCAACCTACTGGCCAAAGATTCGAACCCAAGAACTTTGGATCCTGGGACCTCGTCCCTAAACACCGGGCGAACGCGTCCCCTCATTCGGGGGTGTGGATGAGAGAAAACACTGAATGTGAAGCGCTGGGGGGTTCGAATCATTAGCTCTCGCAACGAGTCCTTCAGCCGACTTCAAACAGATAACGCTGCAATCGCGGAGTCTCAGCTGCATTAATTAGAGCTGCTGGTGAGAACTTCACACATCAATATCCAAACAGCCTTTCAGCTCCGCTGCTGGAGCGGCTCAAAGTTAAAACCATCTTCAAAGCTCCAAAGTGCCAACAATAAAAAAAACGGGGGAAAAAAGGTGCGATTACTTCTGCCTGGCTGTCAGGAGGGATGATGGAAAAGACCTCGCCTTTGACGGGCGAACTGCGAATTGCGGTTCAGCTCCTCGGTCGTTTCTCCCTCCCTCTCCGTTCCGGCCGGGGGTGAAGAGGGGGAGGTTTAGTTTTCCTTCTCCTTCGTTTCTGGATGGACTAACACGGTTTCAAGGGAGTCAATTAGCAGAACAGCGGGGCGCTTCAACTTCCCCACCAAATGCCACCAAATTTCACACAAAGGAATCTGAGGGACAACCCTGTCGGGGGTGTCCAAGCAAGGCAGGCTGGCTGGGGAGACAATTAGGCGGGTTGTTGTGATTGGCTGTCGGCCCGAAGAACAGGGTCGCACGGTAGGACGGGGATCGCATCGGAAGATATTCCCTTTAAAAACAGGTCGTCCTCTAACCTTTCGGCTGTTATAATTCCCTTCCGTGCGCTTGTATCTTGATAAGATCGCTATAATAACGATAAAAACACACCTGACACTTGAGCTCATGTTCCTTAAAGGAACCTTTAGAACCTATCGTGAACTCCCAGTCGGTCCTCATGGTCAGTCAGAAAACTACGCTAAAAAAAAAGATTTAAGCTTCTCTTCAACACAGCCACCAATTCAGCCACAGGCCGTTAAGCCCCGCCCCTGAAGTTATAAGGAGTGACTGCACACTTACACACACACACACACACACACACACACACAAAACTCACAGAAACAG
>JABMDN010025052.1:0-11057 GCA_017165825.1 Hepsetus odoe
GTGTGTGTGTGTGTGTGTGTGTGTGTGTGTGTGTGTGTGTGTGTGTGGTGTGGAATCCAGCTTTTCAGGCTTGTTAATACGAGCCAAGAAGAAATGTTTGGCCCCTTAACGACTTAATTCCTGCATGATTTCATTAGCCGTTGGCCCGTCCTGATGCGAAACGAGGTGCAGAACCAATTAATCAGATACACACACTCTAACACTGACTGAACTACTGGCAGGGTCGGCCGCGAAAACAGGAACGCCGCCATCTCGCAGGGAGAGAGGCCGTTAGACGGAGAGAAACGAGGGGAGGAGGGAGTGGAGAACATTTTGCCTGGGTGTGAATGGCCCTGTTGGTCATTGTCTGGATAACAGCTCAAGTGAAAGTGTGTTTTTCTCTGTTTTTGAAGCCACGGTTTAGCCAAAAAAATCTATTCAGCCCGTTCTCCTCCCAGCCCTCGTCCCCAAATACATTCCATCATCCAAGACTTGTTCGAGGTTCCCCTCATTCGTTTAAGCAGTCGCGCCTGAACGCGACAGTTCAGTTTATTTTGTCCATCTACCTTGCCCTTCCACTCATTGGCCAGTTTATCAGAAGTGCTTAAAATATGGGTACATACTTTTTATGGGCCCACCTGCACCAGGTCCAAAAGAAATCGGACCACCACTGACCCGATAATGTATGTTACTCACAATCCTGAGCATAGTTGCTACGGCAACCAGTGAAGATGTGTGCAAAATGCAGCATGGCCATAGAAATTTAGAACCATTTGAGGGACTTTAAATTCAGTGTTTTTACTAACTAACTGACTGATCTAGAATCTAATTCCAGACCTGATTTTAGATCAGTTTAGATTTAGTGCAGTTCCTTGAGCAGGTGGTTCACCATCTGAGTCGACTGTTCTCAAATCAGATTCACCATCATCAGACTCCTCTTCCTGCCTGAACTTCAGATGAGCTAAACCATCATGGATCACCTGCAGGAGCTTCTGCCACAAATAAAGACCATCCAAAGCTCCTCAAACAGAACTGATCAGCTTAAAATCTTTTAATGAACCTTAAACTGCAGATTCTACTATCAGCTTTAAACATTTTATTGAACTACAGACTCTACTCTCAGCTTAAAACCTTTTAATGAACAACTACAGACTCTACTATCAGCTTAACCCTTTTAATGATCAACTACAGACTCTACTATCAGCTTCAAACCTTTTAATGATCAACTACAGACTCTACTATCAGCTTCAAACCTTTTAATGACCAACTACAGACTCTTCTACTATCAGCTTTCAAACCTTTTAATGACCAACTACAGACTCTACTATCAGCTTCAAACCTTTAATGACCAACTACAGACTCTACTATCGCTTCAAACCTTTTAATGAACAACTACAGACTTACTATCAGCTTCAAACCTTTTAATGAACAACTACAGACCTCTATCATCAGCTTAAACCCTTTAATGAACAACTACAGACTCTCCTATCAGCTTAAACCCTTTTTAATGAACAACTACAGACTCTACTATCAGCTTCAAACCTTTTAATGACCAACTACAGACTCTACTATCAGCTTAAATCCTTTTAATGATCAACTACAGACTCTACTATCAGCTTAAATCCTTTTAATGATCAACTACAGACTCTACTATCAGCTTAAATCCTTAATGATCAACTACAGACTCTACTATCAGCTTCAAACCTTTTAATGAACAACTACAGACTCACCATATCAGCTTCAAACCTTTTAATGAACAACTACAGACTCTACTATCAGCTTAAAACCCTTTTAATGAACAACTACAGACTCTTACTATCAGCTTCAACCTTTAATGAACAACTACAGACTCTACTATCAGCTTAAATCCTTTTAATGATCAACTAGACTCTACTATCAGCTTCAAACCTTTTAATGATCAACTACAGACTCTACTATCAGCTTCAAACCTTTTAATGATCAACTACAGACTCTACTATCAGCTTCAAACCTTTTAATGATCAACTACAGACTCTACTATCAGCTTAAACCCTTTTAATGAACAACTACAGACTCTACTATCAGCTTAAACCCTTTTAATGAACAACTACAGACTCTGCTATCAGCTTAAATCCTTTTAATGATCAACTACAGACTCTACTATCAGCTTCAAACCTTTTAATGAACAACTACAGACTCTACTATCAGCTTCAAACCTTTAATGACCAACTACAGACTCTACTATCAGCTTCAAACCTTTAATGACCAACTACAGACTCTACTATCAGCTTCAAACCTTTTAATGATCAACTACAGACTCTACTATCAGCTTCAAACCTTTTAATGAACAACTACAGACTCTAATCTCAGCTTCAAACCTTTTAATGAACAACCACAGACTATAATGGAGCTTTGTTTCTACTGAACAGAGACAGTTCTGCCCAAATTTGTTTACTCTCACTAACGGAGACTATTAAACTCTGTTTATGACATCACTTCTTTTCCTTCTTGTGTGGAGGACAGGTTCTGAGTCTCAGCCCCTCCTGAGGTTCTTCCTCTAGTTTTAGGGAGTTTGTCATCCACTAGGATGTTCAGACTGGATTCTGTAAAACTGCTCTGTGATGAGGATGCTATAAAAAGTGCTTTAATAATAAAACAGACTTGACTTGAGATCAGTCCTGCTTTTAGTGCTGAATTTCATTTGATGTTTGCAACTGGCAGTAAGTCCTAAACCACAATCGTAAGTCTGCTCCACCTTAATGAAGAGCTGGAGGACGTTTTGGGGAAAAGATTTGGGAAACTGTTGAACTTATTGGGTCTCATCTGTTCCATAGCAAGGGAGGGAAATTAGAATGAGTTTCTTTATTGCGACAGGCTTTTGAGTTGTTCTGTCTGGGATTGATAAGAAGCAGCTCTGATTGTGATCAACAGGAGAACTGTACTGTGTCCGTCTACAGTCTGTTTTGGGTTCAGTGCTGAAAGACGACAGACGATTGTTGGGGAAGGTTCTCCAATTACATCAAACGAATACTGTCACCTGGCTGCCTTTTGCTGGAACGTACACTCCGATCCTTTGCCGTGTGTTGCATTTTCGACTCATTTAACATCCATTTGAATAAAAGCTTCAACCCAATTCTCCGTGATCCCCGACCATCGTTTACAGGCGGATCAAGTGCTGTATAATGGCTGATATAGGCTTATTCTCTTCTCCCACGCACATCAGCGAGGACCATTAGAGACGAGCTGCAGGAGCTTTATGCCTTTAAATGACTGCATTGCTGCAAATATTGAAATACGAACAACCTCGACGCAAAAAACAGCAGCTTGCAGCAGTCTTGCCCAGCCCATTCTGTGTGACAGCCAATCAGCATGAAGCCTGTTTACATACTATATGGCAGCTTGTTAATACTAATGATAGACCTTATTTATGGGACACTTTCATGCATTTAGTTCCGTCTTTTTATGAAATTATGAATTATGGAATTATGAAAATGAAAACATCTTAATATATAAATAAAATCTACATAAAGGTAAGATTGAGTTATATTAATAATATGATAATATGAATGATAATGTGCAAACATAGCGACTGCTGCTGAATGATGTTTTTAATGTTTTTATGTTTTAAATTAACTGTGGTTTCTGACGGATGTTGCTGAGCAGTGTGTTCCAGAGTTTAGGGGAATAAAAACTAAAGGTTCTCAAAAGGGTTCTGTACTGTCGGATTTTAGATCTTCCGTAGCAGCCGCCTGCTGATCTTCAGTCTGGATTAGAGTCCATCATGCTGTTCTGTAATGGATGAAGGTGTCCATCCATTAAGAGCTTTAAAACCAGAACCGGTATTTTGAAACCTCTTCCAAATGAAACTGGCAACCAGTGAGATGAAGCTAGAACAGGGTTCTAGGTGTTTGTTACCTTTGAGTTCAGAACATGCTGGGGCCTGTTGGTCATGTTTTTTGGTGAACGGGATGTTTTGGTCGTCTAATCCAGAGAAAAACACGCTTTTCAGCATTTTTCTGTTGAAAGAAGAGTTGGCACTTTTATTAATTAATTAAAGTGATTTAAAACACAAAGTTGAGGCAAAAATGACACCAACATTTTTAATTTCCACTTTTGATCTGCTAGGCTTCCTAAATGTTCCCTAATGCTACCAATGACCAATTATAAGAATTTCATTTTTCTTCAGTTAATTTTAGCAAATCACCATTAATCCAATTATTGATCCCAGACAGGCGGATACTGTGTTTATTTAATGAAGTTGTATCGTTTGGCTCTACAGAAATGTATAATTATATGTCATGGGCATAGCTGTGATGGCTGTCTTTCTTATAATGGGACTTAATGGGAATCATATAAAAAGAGAATAAAATCTGAGCAGATAAAGAGGAATCTTGTTCCAATAATTGGTGCGTAAACCACCCCCAACATTCTCCACATAAAGTCCAATAAAAATGCAGGATATGGGCCCTTTAAATTGTCACCTGAATGGCACTGTTCTCCCAGTCATAATCCTCCCTTAACTTCATGTTCTGGCTGTTAAATTATAATTGGGACTTGCCTCTCTCTCTCGGGCGCAGAGAAGAGAAAGGGCAGCCGCCGACAGCTTAATGGACTAATTTGTAACTGCCAGTGAGGGAATCGAGTTCATAGGAGTGTCATAAATTGACGGAGAGAACGACAGCTCTGAGAATTGAAGGTGTATTTCAACAGCATGCGCAGAAGTACTCCCAAATATAGTCAATCAGCGGAGTTTCTCATCTTTATTTCATTATGGAGGGACGAAGGTAACGAAAGTAATCAGGTGACATTACTTTAGTACAGTTAATCTTAAGAGGTAGTGATGGACAGGTTGACAGATGAGGTTAGACAGGAGTCCCCGTGGACGATGATGTTTGCTGATGATCTGCACTGAGAGTAGGGAGCAGCTTGAGGAGAAATTGGAGAAATGGAGACCTGCTCTAGAGAGAAGAGGAAAGACAGAATCCATGAGTGTGAATGAAAGTGAGGACAGTGGAGTGGTGAGGATGGAGGGAGTAGAGGAGGTGAAGGGGGAGGAGTTTAAATACCTGGGTGAACAGTTCAGAGTAACGTGAGTGGTGTGGAAGAGGAGAAAGAAGAGAGTGCAGGCAGGTTGGAATGGGTGGAGAAGAGTGACAGGAGTGATCTGTGATAGACGGCACCAGCCAGAGTGAAAGGAAAGGTGTACAGGACGGTAGTGAGATCATCTGTGTTTGTACCAAATTATTCATCCAGATCATGGAAACTAAACAGAATTCACTGTTTTGGTGACATCATGAAAACCAAGGTGACCCTGGAGGGGGAAATGATGAAAATGGTGAAAAGGAAAAAAACAGGATATGGGCTCTTTAATGCCATTCATTCAAGAAGACACAGTGGTGTCCACGCAGATCTGGAAGCTTGTCCCCCAGTGTAGTTCTGGATGGTGGTCAGCAGGCCTGAGTTATTTATTTATCAACCGGAAGAGGCTCTCTCTCTCTTTATCTGTCTCTCTCTCTCTCTCTCTCTCTCTCTCTCTCCCCTCTATCTGTCTGTCTCTCTCTCTCTTTATCTGTCTCTCTATCTCTCTGTCTCTCTCTGTCTCTCTCTGTCTCTGTCTCTCTCTGTCTCTCTCTCTCTGTCTCTCTCTAGCCTCTCTCTGTCTCTCTCTCTCTCTCTCTCTCTTGTCTCTCTCTGCCCTCTCTCTCTGTCTCTCTCTCTGCCCTCTCTCTCTCTCTCTGCCCTCTATCTCTCTGCCTCTCTCTCTGTCTCTCTCTCTGTCTCTGCCCTCTCTGTCTCTCTCTCTCTGTCTCTCTGTCTCTCTCTCTCTCTGTCTCTCTCTCTCTCTCTGTCTCTCTCTCTCTCTCTCTGTCTCTCTGTCTCTCTCTCTCTCTCTCTCTCCTCTCTCTCTCTATCTGTCTGTCTCTATCTCTCTCTCTATCTGTCTGTCTCTCTCTCTCTCTCTCTCTCTATCTGTCTGTCTCTCTCTCTCTCTCTCTATCTGTCTGTCTCTCTCTTTATCTGTCTCTCTCATCTGTCTCTCTCTCTCTCTCTTTATCTGTCTGTCTCTCTCTTCTCTCTCTCTCTATCTGTCTGTCTCTCTGCTCCTCTCTCTCTTTATCTGTCTCTCTCTCTCTTTCTTTATCTGTCTCTCTCTCTCTATCTCTCTCTCTCTCTCTCTATCTGTCTGTCTCTCTTTCTCTCTCTTATCTGCCCTCTCTCTCTCTCTCTCTCTCATCTTGTCTGGGTCTGTTCTCTCTTATCTCTCTCTCTCTCTCTCTCTCTCTCTATCTGTCTGTCTTCTCTCTCTTTATCTGTCTCTCTCTCTCTATCTGTCTGTCTCACTCTCTCTTTATCTGTCTCTCTCTCTCTTTATCTGTCTCTCTCTCTCTTTCTTTATCTGTCTCTCTCTCTCTCTATCTCTCTCTCTCTATCTGTCTGTCTCTCTTTCTCTCTCTCTTTATCTGTCTGTCTCTCTGTCTCTCTCTCTCTCCCTCTCCCTAATGCTAATGCAGTGTTGGACGGCCCATGGGACAGTCCTCGCTTCCAGGAAGTTGAGGTAGCACACAGGAAGAGCATTAGCAGAACGGTCTCTAGAGGAGGTGGAAAGATGAGTGCAGAGACAGCAGCCCATTTCGGTTCTCGCCATGGGAATCCCTCACATGAAACCTTAGCTGATAAAGCGGATCCACTCGAGAACAGACGGGGAGTCCAAGTGGATTTCAGGAAGAGGGCTGCACAGATAAACCCCAAGCCGCCGTTTTGTAATCGTCAAGTTTCCATGGAGAATGCATCGTTATGGGCCGCAAGGATTAAATTGCATTAAGAGTGCGATGTCCAAGTGATACAATTAGATGGGCACCATGCAGAGCAAGTGATTTAAACCCCTATAAAGCTGCTCCCAAATCATACCAACCTTATATATATATATATATATATATATATATATATATATATAAGGTTATATATACAACCTCAAAATTATAGAAAACATTAATAAATGTTTTATATTTTTGCCTTTACAATAAAATGACTAATTTGTGGAAGCATAACCATGCATTAGCCTAGCATAGCAGTGCACTAGCCTAGCATCACCATGCTTTGGCCTAGCATTATAATTCAAATTCAGTTATAGTTTAATAATAATTTTTTTAATAAAAGTTTTTGTCCGTATAGGCATAGCACAATAAAGCTACTGCAAAGAAATCCGGGCAGTTATCTAGTGCTTGTGTAGCATAAATTGCAATAGCCTAGCATGACAATGCGTTCGGCTAGCAAAATAATGTGCTAGCCTAGCATCACATAGCCAGTTGAAACAGAACCAGTCAAATTAGCGGCTAGCACAGACGAGCCAAAACAATACACTATCCTAGCATAAAAATGCACTAGCTTTACATAACAAAATGCTAGCCTAGCAAAATAATGCTGTACCGTAGCATTACAATGCTTCAGGTTAAATCATTACAAATGTGTGATGTTTAAATCATATTTGTTTATACTTCTAAAAGTAAATAGTTCTGCTGGCAGCAGGACCCAGCGAGAGATCTGGTGAAGGACTTTGTATTTAGAGACCCTCTCGGAGACGCTGGGTCCGGTTGTTTTACTGCAGAGTGTAATTCTGCATTTTATGGTGCTGTGATGCTGCAGGAAAATGTTTTGTAATGAATTATATAAGGTGTGGAATGGGTACTGTAACCATAACGACAGGCGGCGGTGCGGGTCGGCTCTGAAGTCTCCAGACGGCAGGTTCGGACCGGCCCATCGGGTTCCAATGTGATTTAAAGCTCTTCCAGTTTCGGACCCATAACGCTACAGGGAGCGGCTCCTGTTCACACACATCAGTTTATGAGGTCACTGCACATCCATCCATTCCTGAACACCTGCTATCCATCTCTCTCTCTCTCTCTCTCTCTCTCTCTCTGTCTCTCTCTCTCTCTCTCTCTCTCTCTCTCTCTCACCTCTCTATCTCTCTCTGTCTCTCTCTGTCTCTCTCTCTGTCTCTCTCTCTCTCTGTCTCTCTCTCTCTCTCTCTCTGTCTCTCTCTCTCTCTGTCTCTCTGTCTCTCTCTCTCTCTCTCTCTCTCCCTCTCTCTCTCTCTCTCTCTGTCTCTCCCTGTCTCTCTCTCTCTCTCTCTCTCTCTCTCTCTTTCTCTGTCTCTCTCTCTGTCTGCCTCTCTCTCTCTCTCTCTCTCTCTCTCTCTCCCTCCTCTCCACTGGTATGTTCTCCTTTTTTTTATCCACTCATTCATTCATTCTCTTGTTCGACTGCCTGTTCATCCTTTCACCCATCCACTCGTCTGTTCATCCATCCACTCATCTATTCACCCACCATTTAATTCATCCATTAATTTGATCATTCATTCATTCTCTCACGATGGTTATTGCATTGCCAGTAAATGACCTTTCAATATCTGGTATGTGTCCTCATTAACTGCAGCCCGTTTGATTAATGGTCCAAGTGTTGGCCATGATTGGCAGGCAGAGGGGGTGGAGCTTCAGAGGGGGCGGAGCTATTTACCCTGGTGGCAGTGATGGAGGGATTGCACTCTGGAACCTTGAACTTTTCTCACCGTGGAAACCCCAGACTTACTTTTTTTAAGGAAGTGTTAATTTTAGGAAGCCATCTGTCAGTCCAAACCCAACCACATCTATCCATCCTTTCCTTCATCCAACCACTCATTCATTCACTTTTTCATTTATTCACCTGTTCATTCATCCAGTCATCCTTGTGTGTACCCGTGCATCCATTCACTTACCCATTCATTCATTTATTCATTCCATCCCTTACTCAACTGCCCACTCATTAATGCATTCATTCATTCAGTCATTCGTCCATCCATTCATTGATTTGATGTTATTCAGCCATTCATTCATTCATTCAGTCATACATTCATCCGCCCATTCATTAATTTATTCATTCAGTTATTAATTCATGCATTTATTTATTTAGCTATTCATTCATCCATTCATTCATTCAGTCAATCATTCAGTCATTCAATCACTTGCTCAACTGCCTGTTCATGCTTTTATCAATGCAATCACCCATTCATCCAGTCTTTTGATAATCCATCCACTCTCGACTCCCATTAATTCCCATTAACTAATCTATTAATTTATTCATTCATTCATTCATTCACCCCCTTACTCATTCATCCAGTCATTGAAGTGAGTTGATCCCTGTGTCTCTGGTGGATGATGGAGTTTTATTAGTTGGGAGGTTTGTGAGCCGCTGCTACCGAGCGGTGGGTGTTTACAGAAAAGCCAGAGCGGAACATGGACCATTAATATAGCTGGAAAAAAAAACAGAACAGGGACGGAATGAAGCAGAAAATGGCGTCCCGCTGTTCTCCTGTTGGGCGAGAAAATGGCCTTCATGTGTTTAAACGCAGGCCAGCACAGCGATTTGGGGCCTGATTTAATTCCACCGCAATTTCTATATTCTTGGGAGAGCGCTCCATAATCTCCTCTCCCTCATCAACATGATTGTTCTGCCGTGAAAAAGTGCTTTCGCCACTGTTTACAGCCTAAAAGAGGAGAATGTCGTCTCTCCACGTCCAGACTCAGCATGTTTGCCTTTCTTTATCATATGCAAAATCAGCACTTCATTTTTTTCCTTCCTCGCCTCTTCTCAGTAAAGTAATGTGGTTTTGCAGTAAAGCAGAGGCAGGGATTCGGGTTGCCTCGCAGCGATGTTGTCTGTTTAATAATCCCCGTTCAGACCTGCCTCTACACTTTATTTCCAGAATGTATGTTTATGATGTGACATATGATTAGGACATGTCCTATAATTTCAGGACAAGATTTAGTTGCTAGGTGGCAAATGTCTTTCCCCCATTTATTCCTCCATTACAGGTTCTGTGTTCTTGTCCCCTCTCGCCACATCCATAAACATCCTCAACATCCTTCTCCTCACATACTCCTCATCTCTCCTCTGGACATGTCCAAACCAACGTAGTCTCGCTTCTCTCACTTTGTCTGCAAACCATCCAACCTGAACTGTTCCTCTATTATGCTCGTTCCTTATCCTGTCCATCCTCGTCCCACCTGACACAAATCTCAGCATCGTTAACTCTGACATCTCCAGTTTCACCGCCTGTCTTTACATCTCTATCTCCAACATAGCTGGTCTCACTAACGTGTCCAACCCGTATAACCAAACTGGTCTCACTGCCGTCTCCAACTCGTATAATAGAACTGGTCTCACTACCATATCTAACCCATATAACATAGCTGGTCTCATTGCGATCTCCAGCTACCTTTCCTTTCACTCTTGATGGTCTCCATATGTAACAGATCACTCCTGTCACTCTTCTCCACCCATTTGCAAACTGCCTGCACTCTCTTCTTCTCCTCTCTTCCACGCTCACCGTTACTCCTACTAACTTCCATTTCTCTCCATCTAGAGCAGTGAAAAAGTATTCAAGAGTGTAAAGTAAAAAGTACAGGAATGTACTGAGAGGGTAAAGTAAAAGGTACAGAAATGTACTGAGAGTGTAAAGTAAAAGTACAGGAATGTACTGAGAGTATAAAGTAAAAAGTACAGAAATGTACTGAGAGTGTAATGTAAAAGTACAGGAACGTACTGAGAGTATAAAGTAAAAAGTACAGAAATGTACTGAGAGTGTAAAGTAAAAAGTACAGGAATGTACTGAGAGTATAAAGTAAAAAGTACAGAAATGTACTGAGAGTGTAAAATAAAAGTACAGGAATGTACTGAGAGTATAAAGTAAAAAGTACAGGAGTGTACTGAGAGTATAAAGTAAAAAGTACAGGAGTGTACTGAGCGTATAAAGTAAAACGTACAGGAATGTACTGAGAGTATAAAGTAAAAGTACAGGAATGCACTGAGAGTATAAAGTAAAACGTACAGGAATGTACTGAGAGTTTAAAGTAAAAAGTACAGGAATGTACTGAGAGTATAAAGTAAAAAGTACAGGAATGTACTGATAGTGTAAAGTAAAAAGTACAGGAATGTACTGAGAGTATAAAGTAAAAGTACAGGAATGTACTGAGAGTTTAAAGTAAAAAGTACAGGAATGTACTGAGAGTATAAAGTAAAAGTACAGGAATGTACTGAGAGTGTAAAGTAAAAAGTACATTAAT
>JABMDN010025053.1:0-12876 GCA_017165825.1 Hepsetus odoe
TTCAGTCCAGTCTCTGTACCTGAGCAGTTTGATAGTTCTGTGTTGGTTAATCCACACAGTGATCTACGTCTGAACCTTCAAGCAGAACAAAGCGTCTAACTTAAGACATGAAGCAGTGAAGAGACAGGTGCAGATGATTCCAGATGATCCGGTGATTCGTTTCATCTGGAACACTTTTGCACAGCACCGTCTACATCCTCCTCGAGTACGTGTAAGCCTAGGAATTGCTCACCTGATGGTGAGTGAAGTTAAGCACCACTTTTCACATTTTCAAGGAGACACGACTGACAGGCATGTTTATTTATGAATGGCTTGTCAATCAACCGCACGAAAAACGTTCTGTAGTTTGAAAAGACTCACTGCCATAGTGAGACGTCTCTGGAGCAGCTCTGTTTGGCCGTCAGCTTTGCTGCAGTAACGATTGTGTGATTTTTCCCTTCACCTGCATTGTTCGCAGTTTTTCTCAGGATTAAAACAGTAGGGTTAGCGTTCTAGTAACCCCAGATGTACAGAGCCCAGCGACAGCACAAACTTGTGTAGAGCTGATGAGAGTTTTTTTTTTTTTCTGTATCCTGACTGAGCCAGCCAAGCAATGCCTCGGCTGCTGCACTTGCAGGTTTCCACCATTGCCAAGATAAGAGAATTGGACCAGAGCGGCCAAGTGCACCCTCATCAGAATTAACCTGCCGGCCCTCAGCACTAATCAGCGGCAGGCAGATAAGGGGGCTGGCTTTGAAACCAGGGCCAAGAGCCCGCGACACTCGGCATGGGGGCGATATTTTGCGCACTGCTAATGTAATCAAGGTTAATCTCATTCGAATGCACGCCCGTATCAATCCACTCAAGCTTCCTGAATATTTATACGCCGACAACTTACCGTCATGAGCTCCTTCTGAAACGATTTCTTCTCCTTGATCTCCACGCTGTTGCAATCCTCTTTGAGTTTCTCCAGCACGGAAGCCACCCTCTCTGGTTCGCTGTCCAGCTCTGCCCTGCAGAAGTACGTCAAGGGAAGGTTCCCGTAGCCCAGGGCGTCAGCGAACGCCCTCCAGTTCCCCACGTTCTCCATCAGCACCGTCCTCACGGAGGCGTAAATGTAGGTGAGGAACTTGCAGGGCTTTAGAATTTGTTCCAGCAGCATTGTGGTGGTGAGGTCTGGCCCACAGAAGTATATGGGCTTGACCTTTCCCAAAACCAGCACGTTTTTCACATGAACAAGCCCCGTCTTTCCCTGATAGTACCCGATGTACCACTCTTTGGTCCACAGTTGTCCTTTCAATTTGATCTTCTCCTCGCTTAGCAACGCAATCACATCCCCTTTCTTATACTCCAGCAGGTACTGGTTCTTTGTTTGCCTGATGACTGTCTTGATCAGTTTGCCGAATTTTAGGTTTGTGATGCAACGCTCTTGGAACTGTGGGTATTTGGTGGTTATCGCCAGAGGTGACAAAATAATTTTGCCCACTTCTTTCTTCTTCAGGAACCTACGCTGGCCGTTGGCTCGCATTCCCGTCTTGGGAGGCGGCTGTGGCGTCTGAACACAGAACTGCGCAAGGATGCAGTCCTGATCGTCCTTCACCTGGACTCGCAAGGTGAAGTCCGACAACTCGTCTGCGTTCCGAGAGGAGATCATGTATATGAGCCGACTGACCTTGCCGAGTTTTAGCTGGAAGCCTCTGACTATCCTAGCCTGATCGCTAGCCTTCACTTCGTAATTTGACATGTTGGAGTACATGCCTATCTGTAGGTCTTGAGGCCTACCAAGAACAAACTGGTGCTTCCCCCAAAGCTGGAGTGCCACAGGGGGAGCAGACTGAGCCTGCTTGCCAACCTCAGTGACGAGCAAAGTCTTTGGGGCGCAATCGTGTCCAAAGATGGCCACAACAGTCTTAAAGGATGGATGAATGTGCTTAGGTCCATACAGGCCCAGGGTGACTTTCTTCACCACATGGTCCCACACTGTCGAATTAAATAAAATGTGGTTGGACTGGACCACAACAGCCACGTACATACATGGTTCCAGACTGTCCAGCTGAACCTGAACCGTGTCACCATATGTGTAAGCCTGTGGGACAGGGATGTAGGGACCTTCTTTGCAGTCACTCCTCACACATATAACCTTTGCCATGTGTCTACTATCTTGCTTTACTTCTACAGATACCTTCATCTCCAAGGTTATGAATGTCTTTATCTCCATGTTGCTTAATTTGATCTCAACTACCGGGCTGACCGTGGTGCATCGGTCATTGTTCAGTTCCAGGGGTGGATCCAGTAAAGCCTTCATAGATATTTGCTGGGTGTCGCCCACTGCGACATGACCCTCAGGTACGTGAATACTGATGCTAGTGTCTGGCAGCTGAACTGCCCCTCCACAGCTGTCCAGCTTGCAGACAATGTTGGTCTCTACTGGCTGTGTTTGGCCCCAGCCCGGGTTCTGTCCCAAGGAATCAAGGTCATGGCACGAGCGGGCCAGTTTCCGGTGGTTTAACCAGGCTGTCCTAAAGTCTTCTCTGCTCTGAAACTGCTCTGGAGAAGGTGCCTTAAGACCTGTAAAGAACCCAGATGAAGGCAACGGAGGATTGGACTGGGACTGTAGGACTGACAACTCGGACAAGCTGTAGGATCTTTTGCTGCGAAAAAAAGGATTGTCCTTGCGGAGCATCTGCAAAGGTTCTGTGGTGGGGTGGGCGGGCATGCCTTCCAAAATGCCATTATCATAAAAATGATTGGTGCCATTGCAGGTGGGAGCGGAGATGGGAGCAGGGGGCGTTACGGAGTCGAAAAGAAGGAGGTCAATGCTGTTGTGTTGGTTGGCCTTCTCGTTTCTGTTTTGGTCGAGAGCACCCTGCACGGAACCGTTGAGGAATGGGTTGGTTGAAGAGTGCATGGAAAAAGGGTTGTTGTTGTTATTGCAAGGCAAAGGGGGCTTCAGGTTCAGTCCAGTCCAGTCCCCCAGGAGGTCCAATTCCTTAACCCCTTCATCTGAGCAGTCCCCAAGATTGTCAATCATCCCACTGTCACTGAGATACGAGTTCCTGTAGTTGACTGGCTGGACGTAGGCCGAAGGAATGTATCCCATTTCAGTGTTGTTGTGGGCATACCACCACTCCCCGCCCGACGTGTCCAGCACGTAGAGGTGGTCACCTTTGGAGAACTTCAGTGTGGTAAAGCTGGATGGGCAGTAATCCTTGATGGCAACAACTTCTTGTGCAGTCCCAAGGGACGCAGAGGTGTCCAACCGCAAGGCACTTGGAGAAGGCACTGCAAAGGAAGAGAAGAACGGGTTCAAATATTTGCTAAAGCAGCATCAAACATGAGGACAGACCTCTACAAACTGACCTTTGACGTCTGTGAGACTGGCTTCAGTCACACCCTCACTGAGGTCAATCAACGTGCCCTCCGACTTGCAGCGTGGAAGGGCGTTGTTGTTGGTCACTCGGATCCGGTGGGCCGCCATGTTGTTGCTAGCCTTAGACGTTACTCTTCCATTGCCCTTGTCATTGGCGGCTGTCCATCTTCGGCTGCACAAACACAAGCACAGGGAAGACCCTGATCAGTCTTGCTTTACAGGACGCAGGTCTGAAACCAGAATCACATTAACCGGCCATTAAGAAGAAACACATCCAGGAATGATTGCTAAGCGAGATTATTGAATATTGCTTTTGTGGCAACCAGGGACGACATCGTAATTAGGAATTTTCTACAGGTTAATTGGTTTTCGCTTTGGCAGTGCACCCCTGCGGTCGATTCTAGGGGGATTTATGAGGAAGCCCATAACTTCTCCACTACTACAAAACGTTGCTCTCCTCTATCAAAATGAGAAAGTGGTTTGTTCAGCCCATGCAGGGGAAGAAGCTCTGTTTCCTGGATTAAATTCAAAGCCACCATCAACGGCTTGTGAATCTCGAGCAAAACATTTGTCCCATTTCATAAATCTCACCAGTGACACGAGTGGAGTGTTGAAACAAGGTTTCCAGAAGCCTCCATGACCAGGGACGGGAAGGAATGAGCTGGCAAATTTTCACAACCTAAACTCGACAAAAAGCTGCGGTGTATTTTCTGAAAGACCTCCAAAAGACCTGGAGATGTCGCGATGCTTGATGTGAACTATTGTTAACAAAAAAGTCTTCGTTGTGAAGCACTTTTACATCGACGTCCACCCTTAAAAATAGAGCTGAGAAAGTGTCCTCTATATAGTATATAGTGTATATAGAGACAGTTTATATAGTATATAGTGTATATAGTACAGTTTATATAGTATTTATATGGTATATAGTGTATATAGTACAGTTTATATAGTATATAGTGTGTATATATAATTGTATAAGTGTACATGAGGGCAGTTTCTATAGTATATAGTGGCCTTATAGTACTGTATAGTATTACATTGTATAAAGAGACAGTTTCTATAGTATATAGTGTGTATAGGAGCAGAAGTTTCTATAATTTATTATAGTGTATATAGTACAGTTTCTATAAAGGTATATAGTGTATATAATTTTTAGTTTATATGGTATGTAGTGTATGAAGACAGTTTTCTTATAATTATATAGTGTATATGAGAGGAGCAGTTTCTATAATAGTATATAGTGTATATAGTACAGTTTCTATAGTATATAGCCCAATTAGTATATAGAGACCAGTTTTATACTTAGTATATAGTGTATGAGACAGTTTTTCTATGGTATATAATTAGTATACAGTACAGTTTATATGGTATATATGATTAATACATATGGTACAGTTTCTATAGTATATGGTGTATATAGGGAGCAGTTTATATATTATATAGTGTATATAGGGAGACAGTTTATATATAATTATATAATTATTATGGTACGGTTCTACTATAGTATATAATTATTATATAGTACAGTTTATATAGTATATAGTGTATAGAGAGACCCAGTTTTCTATAGTGTATAATTGTATATAAGGGGAGGCAGTTTCTATATAGGCATATATGAATTGTATATGGTACAGTTTCTATAGTATATAGTGTATATAGAGACAGTTTATATAGTATATAGTGTACATAGAGACAGTTTCTATAGTATATAGTGTATACAGTACAGTTTATATAGTATATAGTGTATATAGTACAGTTTTCTATAGTACATATAGTGTATATAGAGACAGTTTATATATGGTATATGGTGTACATAAGAGACAGCAGTTTCTATAGTATATAATGGCCTTTTCAAATTTACAGTTTATATGAGTATACTTAGTGTATATAGTACAGTTTATATAGTATATGGTGTATAGAACCCCAGTTTCTATAGTATATGAATTATTTGTAGAGGAGACGGTTTCTATAATTATATAGTGTGTATATAATTACAAGTTTCTATATTGGTATATAGTGTGCATAGAGGACCAGTTTTTCTATGGTATGGTGTATAATTTACAAGTTTATATAATGGTATGTAATTATTATAGGACGGTTTTTATGGAAAGTATATAATTGTATATAATTACAGTTTACTTATATAGTATATAGTATGTATAGGAACGAAAGTTTCCTATAGTATATAGTAAATATATAGTACAGTTTATATAGTATATAGTGTATAAGACAGTTTCTATAGTATATAATTATTACATAATTACAGTTTATTTAATTATATAATTATTATATAATTTTGAGTTCTATAGTATATAGTGACATAAGAGACAGTTTTTCTATAAGTATATAATTGTATATAGTACAGTTTTCTATAGTATATAGTGTATGGGAACCAGTTTCTATATTATATAGTGTACATGAGACTTAGTTTCTATATAGTATATAGTGTATATAGTACAGTTTGTTGGTATATAGTGTATATAGTACAGTTTATATAGTATATAGTGTATATGGTACAGTTTATATAGTATATGGTGTAGATAGAGACAGTTTATATAGTATATAGTGTATATAGAGACCAGTTTCTATGGTATATAGTGTATATAGTACCAGTTTATATAATTGCTATAGTATTATATAGTACAGTTTGGCTTTGGTATATATAGTGTATTATGTAGTACGAGTTTATATAGTGTATATAGTGTGTATGGAACAGTTTCTATAATTATGTAGTGTATATAGGTGATACAGTTTATTTAGTATATAGTGTATATAGAGACAGTTTATATAGTATATAGTGTATATAGTAGTTTATATGGTATATAGTGTATATAGAGACAGTTTATATAGTATTTAGTATATATAGTACAGTTTATATAGTATATGAGTGTGTATATGAAAATATAGTTTTTATGTTATATAGTGTCTATAATTTTCCAGTTTATATGGTATATAAGTGTATATGAGAGACAGTTTATATGAAGCTAAGTGTATATAATTACAGTTTAGATGGTATATAGTGTATATAGAGATAGTTTTGTACATAGTATACATAGTGTATATAGTAGTTTTTATATAGTATATAGTGTATATAGTACAGTTTATATATAGTATATAGTGTATATAAACATGCAATTTTATATAGTATATAGTGTATATAGAGATATTAGTTTGTATATTATATAGTGTGTATATAGAATAGTTTATATGAAGTATATGGTAATATTGTATAAGTACAGTTTAGATAGTATATAAGTGTGTATATAGAGATAGTTTGTACATAATTACATATAGTGTATATGGTACTGGATTTATATGGTATATAATTGTATGTAAAGGACAGTTTATATAATTATGGTGTGTATAAAGTACCAGTTTTAGATGAAGTATATATGGTGTATATGAGAGATAGTTTGTGTGGTATACTAGTGTATATAGTACCCAGTTTATATAGTATATAGTGTATATAATTTACAGTTTATATAGTATGCATCAGTGTATATAGAGACGGTTTATATAGTATATAGTGTATATAGTACAGGTTATATAGTATATAGTGTATATAGAGACAGTTTATATGGTATATATTGTATATAGTACAGTTTATATAGTATATAGTCATATAGATACAGTTTTATATAGTGTATAGTGTATATAAAGAGGACGGATTTTATATAATTGTACTATGGTGTTATGTAGTACAGTTTATATGGTATATAGTGTGTATCTTACCAGTTGCTTATAAATATGAATTGTATATAGAGACAGTTTATATAGTAATATGGTGTATATGGTACAGGTATACTTATGGTATATACTCCAATTGTGTAGCATATAGACAGTTTATACTTAATTGTATAGTGTATATAGTACGAGTTTATATGAGTACATATAGTGTATATAGATATTAGTTTATATAGTGTATAGTGTATATAGGAGCAGTTTATATAATGAGTGTATAATTATATAGTACAGTTTATATAGTACATATATGAATTGTATATAGAGAGACAGTTTATATAATTATATAGTGTGCTTATGGGACAGTTTATATGGTATATAATTATTATATGTATAGTACAGTTTATATAGTATATAGTGTATATAGTACCAGTTTCATGTAGTGTATATTATTGTAAGTGTATATGGTACAGTTTATATAATTGTATAATTATTATATATAGTACAGTTTATGCTGGTATATAGTGTATATAGAGACAGTTTATATGAAGATTGTATAGTGTGGCCCACATATAATTGCAGTTTATATAGTATATAGTGTATATAGTACAGTTTATATAGTATATAGTGTATGTAGTACAGTTTATTTAGTATATAGTGTATATAGTACAGTTTATATAGTATATAGTGTATATGGAACAGTTTCTATAGTATATAGTGTATATAGTACAGTTTATTTAGTATATAGTGTATATAGAGACAGTTTATATAGTATATAGTGTATATGAGTAGCAGTTTTATATGGTATATAGTGTATATAGAGACACCAGTTTATATGGTATTTAGTATATATTACATAGTTTATATAGTATATAGTGTATATAATAGTAGTTTATATATAATTATATAAGTAATATAATTTTTAATTTTATATAGTATATAATTATATAGAGACAATAGTTTATATAATTGTTATATATGGTGTATATATAGTACAGTTTAGATGGTATATAAGTGTATATAGAAGAGTAGATTTGTATAATAATTATTATAAGATGTATATAATTTCAGTTTTATATATGGTATATAATTATTATATAATTTTTCAGTTTATATAGTATATAGTGTATATAATTTTAGTTTATATAGTATATAGTGTATAGAGATAGTTTGTATAGTATATAGTGTATATAGAGACAGTTTATATAGTATATAGTGTATATAGTACAGTTTAGATAGTATATAGTGTATATAGAGATAGTTTGTATAGTATATAGTGTATATAGTACAGTTTATATAGTATATAGTGTATATAGTACAGTTTATATAGTATATAGTGTACCTAAGGGGACCCAGTTTATATAGTATATGAGTGTATATAAGTACAAGTTTAGATAATTATATAGATGTGTATACTTAGAATGATAGTTTATGGTATGTAGTGTATATGGTACACCAGTTTATATAATTATATAGTGTATATAGTACCAGTTTATATATAGTATATAGTGTATATAGAGACAGTTTTATATACTAGTATATGAGTGTATATAGTACAGGTTATATAGTACATATAGTGTATATAGACTTGGATTGCCCATATATGTAGTATAGTGTATATAGTAGTTTATATAATTATATAGTGTATATAGATACAGTTTATACTTAGTGTATAGTGTATATGGTACAGTTTATATAGTGTATAGTGTATGTGGAGAAAGTTTATATAGTGTATAGTGTATATGGTACAGTTTATATAATTATATAATTGTATATAGAGACAGTTTATATGAACTATGCATAATTGTATATAATTTTCAGGTTATATAGTATATGAATATAAGATGAGTTTTATATGGTATATAGTGTGTATAATTACCGATTTTATATAATATCATCAATTGTATATAGATGCAGTTTATACTTGGTGTATGGTGTATATATAGAGAGCAGTTTATATAGTGTATAGTGTATATAGAGACAGTTTATATTGTATATATAGATACAGTTTATATAGTGTATAGTGTATATAGAGACAGTTTATTATAGTATATAGTGTATATAGTACAGTTTATATAGTATATAGTGTATATAGTACAGTTTATATAGTATATAGTGTATATAGTGATTTTAGTTTCAGCCATAATTGTGTGATGTATATAGTACGAGAGTTTATATATAATATATAATTGTATATAACATTACAATTTATATAGTATATATAGTGTATACAGAACAAGTTTATATAAGTGTATAGTGTATATATGGTACAGTTTTATATAGTATATAGTGTATATATTTTCAGTTTATATAGTATATAGTGTATATAGTACAGTTCATATAGTGTATAGTTATAGTGTATATAGTACAGTTTATATAGTATATAGTGTATATAGAGACAGTTTATATAGTATATAGTGTATATAGTACAGTTTATATAGTATATAGTGTATATAGTACAGTTTATATAGTATATAGTGTATATAGAGATAGTATATACAGTATATAGAGTAAATATGAGTCATGAAGTTCCTCTGATTTTGAATAAATCAGGTCCGGATACGATCCAGATCCCACTCACAGGAGGAGAGCAGGTGTAATCTTTTAAAAATACTTTTGTCCATCTTTGGACATGTCTGGTTAAACGAGTGTTTAATTTAGTTCCTTGGCCAAAGATCTCTTCTAGGTAAGCAGCTGTTCAACAACAACGACAACACACGGCTCTCATGCACGACTGCATGAGGAGATCAGTGATGTTAATCAGGTCCCAACGTGACGGACATTCAAACCAGCGACGCGACGCAGCCCGAGCCGTAATTAGTCAGGCTAAATCACCGAGCGCTTCATCCGAGGTTGTGACAGCACCAGAGCGCTCGCGAGCACTTACGCAGTAATAACTTTTGCCTTTCGGCATAATTAAGACCGTAAATTATGGAGATTTAATGTCTAGGTGCCTTCTCTGGATCCCTTCCTGGCTTCGGACTGCTCAGGGTAGACTAAACTAAACACCCACTCCTCTGCCAAGACAAGCAAATTGTTGGCAGCCTTATTATTTCTTTCATTTTTACGATATGGTCTCGAAAATCAGCTCTGTTGGGATGGCCGGCGAAGTGTTCTCTGGCCTTTGATCTTCTTTTCCCGCGGAGCCTTCAAAGGAACTGCACTTTGTTTTGGTCCTAATTTCTCACAAAGGTACACCTTTTGAGTCCATTACATGAGACGTCCACCGCTAATGGTCGGCGTGGAACGAAAGCGCCGTGTCTTTTATGGACTCTAAAAAGTGCTCCCCTGCTTTCAGGGTTGATTCATAATTCAAACCTCCGGGAGCTGCGGGTTTCGTGGAAGAGCTACTGTTTCTCTGAAGGCTTTCAGAAAAACGACCCCCCCAAAAAAAAAGAGAGAGAAGGAGAAACAGTTCACAAGGAAAAAATGTTTGCAGCGCTTCTGTTTGATGCGCTTTGTAACAAACAATCCGACGACGCCGACCGCAGCCTGCTGTTCGGGGTGAGCGCTCGACTTGGAGCCTGTGCCAAAAGAGCCGCTGTTGAAGGGAATCAGTGTAAGACATCGAGGACATGCTGCGGTAGCAAATCGATGCCGTTGCTGCAGAAGCAGGACGGGGTTCAGTGTTTACTGTGCAGAAATGCGACCCTGGACGTCATCGCATCTTCACACCAGTCGTGAAAGCAGATGGAGAAACTCAATCAAACCACCCAGACAGAAGTATCAGCCTGGATCTCTATTGAGGAATCCAACATCACAGATTTTTGAGGTAAACCTGTAGACTGGGAAGACCTAAAGAACAGCCGGATCTCCACAACACCTGATGGTGAAAGTTCTTCATGGCTGGACGAAGGAGCTTTCTGAGGAAATGTAAAGGTTTACAAAACCTTCTGGAAAGAGTTTGGGTTCCGCACTCCAGGAAATGCAATAATAAAGGTCTTCTGGAGAGAAGATCCTGACCTGAAGCCAGCAGAATTGCTATGGAGGAACTGAAGTGAGCAATGCTGAAGATGCTCTGTTTGGATGAACCGACTACAACTCTTCCAAGCCGAAGAGCAGGACTGATCGACGGTTTGGTTCCGTTTTTTTAAAAGAGTTTGTTAAAGAACGTTTATTTTACCGGTAACACGTTCCGCAAAGACGTTCTACCAAACTTGATTCTACCAGCAACCTTCATCTCTTTGATCTCCTGCGAATGCACAGTGAGCTGTCTAAAAGCAGCGACCCCATCATCATCCCACAGTTTATCATCGGTTCTAGATCACTCTGAGGCTGGAACACAGTTGCTTGCAGCCTTTTTAAGTTCACTCTTTCAGCAAAGAGTCCCACTGCTCTGCAACAACCCCACACAGACATATCTAGAACCTCCAGAAGGACTAGAGAAACCACCCAGAATGATGTTGGCGGCAGCAGGACTTCAGTCCAGCTCCTGAAGACCTGACCAATGGTAGATTCCACAGAGAGAACCGTCCCAGTTTAAAATATAAAGATGTTTCCCAGCGTTTTGTCCTGTTGACTCTCAGAACCCACACAAACACCGTCCAGCAGGGGAGCAGTGATGGGAACAGTACCTCACTATTGTTTTAAACCCATGACACCACTGCGCCAGAAACGAACTGGAGAGTAACATGGTCACAATGAAAGTGAAAGTGACTCATCGTAAACATCACGAACCACACACTGACAGTGCAGCAGTGCACGGCTATATCCAGCACCCAGGGAGCAGCGATGGGGACGGTACCTTGATCAAGGGAACCTCAGGGCAACCTACTGGCCAAAGATTCGAACCCAAGAACTTTGGATCCTGGGACCTCGTCCCTAAACACCGGGCGAACGCGTCCCCTCATTCGGGGGTGTGGATGAGAGAAAACACTGAATGTGAAGCGCTGGGGGGTTCGAATCATTAGCTCTCGCAACGAGTCCTTCAGCCGACTTCAAACAGATAACGCTGCAATCGCGGAGTCTCAGCTGCATTAATTAGAGCTGCTGGTGAGAACTTCACACATCAATATCCAAACAGCCTTTCAGCTCCGCTGCTGGAGCGGCTCAAAGTTAAAACCATCTTCAAAGCTCCAAAGTGCCAACAATAAAAAAAACGGGGGAAAAAAGGTGCGATTACTTCTGCCTGGCTGTCAGGAGGGATGATGGAAAAGACCTCGCCTTTGACGGGCGAACTGCGAATTGCGGTTCAGCTCCTCGGTCGTTTCTCCCTCCCTCTCCGTTCCGGCCGGGGGTGAAGAGGGGGAGGTTTAGTTTTCCTTCTCCTTCGTTTCTGGATGGACTAACACGGTTTCAAGGGAGTCAATTAGCAGAACAGCGGGGCGCTTCAACTTCCCCACCAAATGCCACCAAATTTCACACAAAGGAATCTGAGGGACAACCCTGTCGGGGGTGTCCAGGCAAGGCAGGCTGGCTGGGGAGACAATTAGGCGGGTTGTTGTGATTGGCTGTCGGCCCGAAGAACAGGGTCGCACGGTAGGACGGGGATCGCATCGGAAGATATTCCCTTTAAAAACAGGTCGTCCTCTAACCTTTCGGCTGTTATAATTCCCTTCGGTGCGCTTGTATCTTGATAAGATCGCTATAATAACGATAAAAACACACCTGACACTTGAGCTCATGTTCCTTAAAGGAACCTTTAGAACCTATCGTGAACTCCCAGTCGGTCCTCATGGTCAGTCAGAAAACTACGCTAAAAAAAAGATTTAAGCTTCTCTTCAACACAGCCACCAATTCAGCCACAGGCCGTTAAGCCCCGCCCCTGAAGTTATAAGGAGTGACTGCACACTTACACACACACACACACACACACACACACACACACACAAAACTCACAGAAACAG
>JABMDN010025059.1:5000-10084 GCA_017165825.1 Hepsetus odoe
CCAGGTTCGATTCCCAGATGGGACGGTCCGGGTCCTTTCTGTGTCTCTGTGTCTGTATGTTTCCTCTGGGAGCTCTGGTTTCCTCCCACTGTCCAAAGACCTGCACGCCAGGTGGACTGGAGATGCTAAATTGGCCGTGTGTGTGTGTGTGTGTGTGTGTGTAATGCGTATCAGACAAAACCAGTAACATCAGTTGTTAAAGCTGAACACTCTTCCTCTTTTCCCGTCTGTTTTCCGGCTCCGCGCTGGGAGTGAAGGATGGGACTTTTTCTTTTGAAAGAAAAAAAACTGAGACGAGGACATAAAGAGGATCAAAGTTTTTTTAAGGGACAGCTGAAAGTGAAAATGAAAGTGACAACCCTTGTCATTGCGAGGTCACAGCACAGCACACATGAACCACAATGAAATTGGACCTCTGCTTTTAACCCATGCACTCAAACACTGTGCAGCTATTGAAAGCGCCCGGGGAGTAGTGACGGGGACGGTACCTTGCTCAACGGTACCTCAGGGCAACCTACTGGTGGGGAATCGAACCCACAGTCTTCTTTGGGTGACTATTGACTTCTATTGTTAGATTATAGACTGTAAATCTATTGAAACTATAGAGACTATGGTGTCTCCACTGATCCACCTCGTCCTTTAATCTTTAACTTCTCCTGAACCACAGAGATCATGGTCTCCAAGCGTGCCTTCATCCATATACCACGTCCTTCAGCCGTATTTTTTGGGTGACTTTTGACTTCTATTGAATTATATAGACTAGAGTCTCCAAGCATGTCTCTGTTGATCCGTCACGTCCTTCAACCATAATTTTGGGTGACCATCGACTACGATTGGACTGTATAGACTGGTCCCCGAGCGTCTCTGCCGATTCCTTTCATCATAATTTAGGGTGACTATTGATTTCTCTTGAACTCTGGAGACTATGGTCTCCAAGCACGTCTCTGCTGATCCGCCACGTCCTTCAACCCTATTTTTGGTTGGACATTGACTTCTGATCCTCCGTGTCCTTCAGCAGTATTTTTTTCGTCCTTTTCCAATGAATCGCTGCTGCTGCTGCGCCTGAGCTTTTAGACAAGAGCAGATTTTTTTCTTCTTTTCTTTTTTTTCGAAACATCATGGCACTGAAGGCTTCTGATCTGCGATCACGGTCTGGATGCTGACAGTCAAGGATTTTCTCTCTCGGCGCCAGGCCCCATAATGCTAACCGCTAACCGCTAAAGCCCTTCCATCTCCTGTCTGTCAGCCCGGATGCTCGGCCGGGTCCTGCCAATCACGGCCCCCTGAGCCGATCCGAGCGGAAAACTCAGCTTTACACTCATCCGGGATCAGTCGCTCTCCTGCCAGGACTCCACTGCAACACACACACACACACACACACACACACACACACACACACACACACACACTGAAATCCTCCCTTGTTATCTGTGAAATCAAAAAAATGGGAACTGTTTCATGCACTGTAACCGTGGTAACCATTCAGAAAATCGGCCACTAACTAGCGCATCCCTGAATGATTAGAAGTCGAGTTAAAAGTGGCGCTCTATATTTGTGGGCGGAGCCTACATTTGGCCCAGTTGGGCAAAATGTCCATTTCCTGGGGGGGTAATCAAAATGTTTGTTGAAAAGATTTGGGTGACTATTGACTTCCAGTGTCACCCATTTAGCCTTTATTCTAACAGCTGAAGTTAGTAAGTCACCGAGATGTCCCTCCAACCTCGTCCAGCTCTTCTTTATGTCCTAGCATGTCCTCAGTGACACCCAGAAGTCCGTCCACCTTAAAGAAGAGCTGGACGAGATCTGAGCGATGGAACAATTTAGGTGACTCTTGACTTCTACTGTTAGACTATACACTCTGAACTAAAACCCAAAAATAAGGCTCAAGTGCTGCGGTGGCCTAGTCATTAGATACCTGCCCTTATGATTAGAAGGTCATGGGTTTGAGTCCCAGACCAGAAGGTTACCATGAGCTTCCTTTGGGCAAGGTACTGTCCCCATCACTGCTTCTGGTGTGTGTGTTCACTAGCAGTAGCCGTGGACGGTGGATTAATATTTAGGGATTTGGTCCTAAACCCCAACAAGTTTGGGGGATTGAATCCCAGACCGGTAGGTTGCCATGAGGTGCCCTTGAGCAAGGTACCGTCCCCATCACTGCACGCTGGACACTTTCAATATATGCCCCCTGCTGCACGGTGGCTGAAATAGAGAGGTGGGATTTTGTTGTGGTTCACTGTGTGCTGTGCTTCACAATGGCAACTAGTCGCTTTCATTTTCACTTTGCAGAGGACAGCTTCACCGTTCACAGTGTGTAAGTGCAGAACTCAATCGATATAATCAGTTATTCTGAATGTGTCTTTTTTGATCAATATTCTAGTCTAAAAGGGTCTTTAAAGATCTTTAAAAGTATCACTCATTCAGGGAATCGTGAAAAGACCTCAAATGTTTAAAAAATGAGCCGAAAGAAATGGACTCGTTAATGGACAGCCCTAAATGAATGAGACGGGAGGGGCATTTGGTCCCTTGTATGTGGTTGATTGTGCAGGGATGGCAGATGGTCCTCCACATCAGCGTGTTCCCGGAGTGAAGGACGTTATGTAATCACACTCACTCTAAAATCCGTCCACGGTTACACGCGTTGCCGTTCAGGGACGGGGACAGTGCGTGGTAGACACAGAAGGACAGCGGACTCAAACAACGTTGTTAATTCGTTCAGAGATTGGCAACTTTGCACAAACGTGATCTCAAGAACTCAAGAACCATAAATAATGTTTCAGTTGTCAAGTGAAAATTGGATTTGCATTTTTCTTAGAAAGATTTCGGTTGATCAAATCTGTCCTCTGAAGCTCCACTGGACCGGGCAAAAAGTAATAAGCCGTGGGTTTGCAACTGGGACGAGATTTCCGGAGAATGTCTCCAGAGTTTGAGAGGTGGGTGGACGAGACCCTCGGAGTCTGAGAGGGAGGTGCTGGGGGTGGAGCAAAAGGTCACAGCGCTACCACCGTTAGGTTCCTGAGCAAAACCCTGAGCACCAAGTGTCTCCAGGGAGACTGTCCCTGCAATCAGTGGGGGTCGCTCTGGACAAGAATCGCTGCTAAACAATTTAAGTGTAAATGTGTTGGTGGAACGGCGACGGCAGGAGGATCACTGGGAGTCTGGACACGCTTCAGAGTGTCTTTGCATGTCTCGGAGGCTTTTGGTCCATCCTGACCTGAGTGTGTGAGATATTTCAGAGAGGACAGGAGGTCTCCAGTCATCGACATGAAGTGCGATATTTCGTCTTTATTGCTGGACACGATTCAAAGCAGCCTCACCCTGAGCCTAGCATCATGCTAACAACAGCCCAAACTGCTCAAGGCAAGGCAGCCAATCAGAGCAAAGCTCATTTACATATATGAGTCTTGAAAGCACAGTAACGCAAATAGCAAATAGGAACCCGTCCTCCTCTGTTCTACACCGGAAAACAAAGAAGGAAAGAAAGAGAGAGTTTATAAATGAACAGATTTAGTTAAGCTTTAGTTCATCTTAGTGTCAGCAGCTCCTGCAGATGATCCAGTCCGATGGAGCTGATCTGAAGTTCGGGTGATGAGAGAAGTCTGATGCTGGTAGTTTCGTCAGCATGGTGGAGAAGCTGGTCTGGAGTTCAGGAAACCCTCACAGTGACTGATGTCTAAGCTGTCCACCACACAGCTGGTGGACAGCTGTCCATCTCAGACAGAGAGAGACATCAGATCTGTTTTGGACTCTCAGAAGTGTGTTCAGAACTGTGACTCCGGCAAATTCGCTATTAAAGCCTGATGAGAAAGGACAGAACTGAGGGTTCTACAAACACGAGACACCCTGAGACACTGGTGTCCCCCCACACCACCATCAACAAACCTGAGACACTGGTGTCCCCTCACACCACCATCAACAAACCTGAGCGATGGCATTGCTAGGAACTGTTAGAAAGCAGCACCTTGTGATCTAAGAGAACATGAAGGTTCATAACTGGAGATCAGCTCTGAGAGACATCTAAGTCTAGATAATATTGGACTAATGTGATCAAATGTTCTAGATCTAGTGAGACTCTAGCTGCTGTGTTCTGGACTAACTGGAGTTTGTGAAGGTTTCACTGGAACATCCTGACAGCAGGACGTCACAGTAATCTGGTCTGGAGGTGATACAGTGTGGATCAGTGTTTCTGCATCATGTCGTGTGAGGGAGCTTCTGAGTTTAGTGATGTTTCTGAGGTGAAGGAAAGTCTTTAGTGATGGTTCCAGTGTGTGGATCCAGAGAAAGATCCCAGTCCATTGTGACGTCCAGACAGTGGGTTTAAGATTAACTGTAAAATTAGTAAAGTCCAGCATTAAACCTGACAGTTTAACGAATTTAATGTCAGTAAATCGAGTGACATCCTCTCTTTTATTTCTCCTGTACAATCCTCAATCTCAAATTTTTAAATTGGAATTGTGCATCCAAAGGAGACAGTGGGTGCCAAAAGTTTTACACACGGCTACTTAAAAAAAAAAATCATCCCCTTAAATTGGATCTGTTTCCTCGGCGAGGGATTTGGTCTGGTCCTTCCTTTTCAATGGAGTTCAGAACAGCGTGTAGCTCAGAAAATCAGCCCTACATGTTCTCGCAGTAATAGAGCGCATTTCATCAAGAGTGAGTGTGTGTGTGTGTGTGTGTGTGTGTGTGTGAGTGAGTGTGTGTGGGCTGGAATTTAAAAACCTCGGCATGATTCCCTTTTCCTTTCCACTTGATTTAGCTGTACGTGGAAGTAACGCTTGATTAGCGCATTCGTTTAGCATCTGTTTTGTCTGCAGAGTGGTGTTGATTGAGGCAGGTAACCGGAGGGAAAACGGGTCGAGAGATGGATGGAGAGGCCGAGAAGACCCATTAGTCGACTCTGCCCTGATTTTCTAATAGACCCGGGTCGTTATTACCACCTTAACAGCCTTTCTAACACAACCTTAGAGGGCAGAGACCACATCCCTGAGGAACTCCGCTCGGAATTAAAGGATTCGCAAAAACCCGGCCGAGGGCAGGACGGAAAACAAGAGGCGCTTTTCAATCAGAGGCGGCAGAGGCGGCTGTGG
>JABMDN010025061.1:0-11819 GCA_017165825.1 Hepsetus odoe
TATTGCAGGGAGAAGAAAGAAGGACAGAGGAATATATATGGAAAAAATAACAGAAATAAATGAGTAAAATCAAGCTACAATTCTTCAAAGCATTGAATGGAATTGCTGCCTTACGTCTATATTTCAGCTCAACCAACTAAAAAGTAAACGCTAAGAATAATCAGAACAAAGAAATAAATACTGAGTAAGCAACAAGGTCAAATGGCAACACAAGAAAAGTGAACGCTTTGAAGTGTGCTATGAAGCATAAAGCATCCTTTTCTACTGTTAAAAGTTTTTCATTGGTCCTGTTAAAAATAAGACCAAGGTAGGACGTAAGCGGTGACGTGGCCGAGTGGTTAAGGTGATGGACTGCTAATCCATTGTGCTCTGCCCGCATGGGTTCAAATCAGGTCCTTGTTGACAACTATATGGATCCTTCTCTTTGGTCTGAATTATTGTAGGACTTTGATTCATTGGACAACATGTCCCTCAGTCATAGTTTCCAAAAATTAATTCTCTTCTCTATTTTAAGTGAGGTGGTAGTCTAGTGGTAGGGTATTTGCCTACAGACCTATGACTCAGGAAGTCACAGGTTTGACCCACTACCACCACTGGGTTCCTGAGCAAGACCCTTAACCCCAGGTTGCTCCAGAGGGACTGTCCCCGTATGTAAGAAATGTAAGTTGCTCTGGAAAAGAGTGTCAGCTAAGTGCTATAAATGTAAATGAACGAACAACAAGCTTCGTTATTATATGGTGCCAAATTATCATCACCGGCCAAAAGAAGAAATATAAAGTATAATTCAGTTAGGAAGACTAACTTCTTTATTAGTGCTAAATATGAAAAAAAATCTGAATTTCAATTTTGTTATTAAATGAATCTTGCGCATGCATAGTCCAACATGGGAAGCAGCTGTAAAACAGTAACAGAAACAATCCTTTTTCCAGGTTAGGTTCATTGCATGAGAAAGATCTTGATGTTTCTGAGCAATTCTTGATCATTTAGTCATTCTAAAATACATCTCCTTAACTTGCTTTCTTGCTTAGAGACAGGTGAGTCATCCTAATTCCTTGGTGGGCCAGGGATCTACAAAGATCAAGCATTCCTTTCTTCTTGTGGTGCATTCTTATGTCGTCTTTGGCAACGTTTTGAAAGGTTTCATGCATCAACAACCGTACGAAGGACATGTCAGCGTTAAGGGGAACTGTCATGCAAAGCGGCGAGATTTAGGGTTTGAGCGCAATTCTTTTGCGAGGACAGTGCTTTCAACAACTTGTTCATATTTCAGATGTTTGGTTAAGTTTATAGGTTACTTGCCATCTGTTTAAGCCAAAAGCATTTTAGAAGTTCCATCACGTTTCTGCCCAGTTTGGGAGTGAGGAGCTTTCGTGTGTAAAGGCAACATGAAAACCACAAAGTGCAGAAACACCAGACCTTTGTTTTGGGGTTCGTGAGAAAAACTCTTAACTGGAAGTAAACAGTAGAAATTGTGTTTTTAACTGTTTAAAAAGATTAGATACATAGATATCTTTCATAGGTACACACAAACACACACACACACACACACACACACAGAAATTCACAAACACGCATGCACATACAGTTCTTAAGTAATTTAGTTACACAACACATCCAGTAACCAAGATTTTTCTCCTGAAATTACATGTTCTCATGATTTTAAATGTGTTTGGGAAATGACACTTCGTGGTGGTGGAAAAAATGTTTTAAGAGCTTTGCTCTTTGTGTGCAAAGCTCTTCTGACTTTACTATGAAATGCATAGTGAGCTTGACTGTAGCCGCTGCATTTCAATTTTGTTTTTAAACTAAAGTGATATCTATACCAACAAATGAAAATGTGCATCAGGACCATCAGAGATCTTTCTACCCTCCTCAGGCATCTTCTCACTTGCCAAGATTGTGTTAAACAATCTGGTCAGAAACTCAACTGCCATTTCCCCTAAACACCTCCATGTTTCCACTGGTATGTCATCCGGTCCAACAGCCTTTCCATTCTTCATCCTCTTCATCGCTGCCCTTACTTCCATCTTGTTTATTTGCTGCACTTCCTGGTTAACTCTTCTCACATCATCCAGTCTTCTCTCTCTCTCATTTTCTTCATTCATCAGCTCCTCAAAGTATTCCTTCCATCTGCTCAACACACTCTGTTCACCTGTGAGTACGTTTCCATTTCTATCTTTAATCGCCCTGACCTGTAGCACATCTTCCATTGGAACAGCTGACGTTCTATGGAACTCCTCAAAGTTCTGTTTCAGCTCCTTCACCCAGGAGATGAACTTTGAACCCAAATGAGTTTAGCATCCAAGAATCCAAGTGTCCTGAAAAGCGTCTCCATCCATGAGAAGAACACACTGAACACATCAGTCCTTTTATCACAGCAGAGCTGAGAACTGTAGGACTGTAGCGCACGTTTATGGCTGTGTCACAAATCACACATTTCCAGTTTTACTCATTATAGTACTGAATGCTCTGTTGTGTGAAAGATTCGTTGTGTTTAAAATTGAGAGGTGCACATCATTTACATCACTGAGCACGGACAGCCAATCAACAGCTCAAAACCTCAACCAATCAGTTCACAGTATCTATAACAACAAGGTATTACAGCTCCAGCCTGTTTACTGTAGACACTACAATACTACAAGAAGCCAATATATTTATATATATAAATCATGCCCATTAGTAATAATCAAGAAGATCTATGTGTCAATGTGAAGGCGGGGCTTCAATGACCTCACACATTCTGCCGCAGGCTGTGTCCCAAACTAAATTCTATCATAGTGTAAAAACAACAACACAGCCATTATCAATTCATTCACTAAAGTATTATTGAAAGTGAAGATGTGTGTGGTTTGGGACACAGCCATTGTGTGACTCCTCTAAAACTTAACTAAACATATATTGTAATAAATTCTGTTTTGATTGCTAACTAGCTGATTAGCTGTAACGGTGGCGGGGTACCGGATGGACGCCAGTTCAGAGCCAAGAGTTCAGAACAGAAGTTTATTATGCACAGTGACAAAACGAACAAGAAACAGGGAACGGGGGACTGCAGTTCTACACCAGAAACCCTCGAACTGGGGAACTGCAGTCTAACCCTAGATACTAAGTGATCTATACTAGGTGACCTATACCTAGTCATAGACACAAAGTTGACACATACCAAAACCACCCGTTACGCGTAGGTTTGACTTACCTAATGAGCCGCGCTCTGTTCTGACTCATCGGGGCTTAAATAGTCAGCCCCAATGATGCACACCTGCCTGCTGGGGCTCAGGTGTGCACAGTCAGAACACAGCGCCCTCTAGCGTGCCCAAAACACCCCATGTGTGACAGAACCCCCCCCCAAAGGCGCGGCTCCCGAAGCGCTAGAACATAGCCGAAACCCAGGGGGGAGGCCAAAACAACAAGACTACAGAACAAACAGAAGCCCCTTGTGGGGACACCTGGTCAGGTCCATAACAAAAACAAAAAAAAAAAAAAACACCTGAAGGACCTCCGACCAGTCATGTCAGGCAGCTGGTGGTGGTGAGGGGAATCCCAGCAGTTCCGTCCACCTTTTTGCCTGGTGCCTGAACTCGGCTCTAAAGTCCCTGGAGGCTTTGCCTGACTCCACGGAACATCTGGACTCGACAGGACCTGAAAGGGAGCTAAACAGAGACGTTACAGGGTTTACAGAGGAAGTCTTTTTCAATGAGTCTAAATTCTGCTTACAACCCCTGTCAGTCGGGTTCTGCGCGTCGCTTCTCCCCGAATCTCTGGTGCCGAAGTTCTGGTCCGTCTCCCTGAACTGATTCGTGCTGGTGTCTTTTGCCCTTTTCCTTGTCTGGGTCATACTTCCTGGTTGCTTGGGGCCCGGCGACGCAGTGTCCCAGCTTCTGGTTTCACACTGAGGAGTTCCCCGTGGCTTCCTCCAAACGTCACCTTGTTTTGGGTTTGCTGAATTGCGGGGGCGAGCCGATGCTAGGGGGCCTGAAGGCAGCTGCTCCCTTTCTGCATTCGTTACCCATTTCTCCGCTGGACTGTTCTCCGGATGCTCTGTTTCGGCTTTTGCCCTCTGGGTTCCAGCAGGCACTAGTGTTGGAGAAGAGAGTAGAGATTTGATGAGGGCCAATTTACCTTCCATACCTCTGACCTGGTTTTCTAGCTCGGTGAGCTTGCTGGCCTCATGACGGGCCTCTCTCAGGTCAGCCTGCAGAGCGATGTTGTGGTCCTGTACCTGTCTCAGCTCTGTCCGGCACTGATGCAATTGCCCCTCCATTGTGGCTATTTTAGCCTCCAGCTTCTCCTGAGTGGTTGGAGTCTCAACTCTCCGTGTTATCCGGCCTACGATCTGGTTTCTCTGTTCCTGCATTCTCCTCAGTCCCTTTCTTTGGGAAACCATCACAGCGTGTATCTTGAACCTAGGGACCTCTCTGTCCTCTCTGAATTGACTGTTCCTTCCGTGACGCTCACCTTTTACTTGAGCCAAAGTCTCCTCTTTTTCCTTCCTCCGGTCCATCGAGACCGTGGCGTTCACCTGTGGCATGGAGGCTCTTTCGGTCAGCTGATGGTAGAGTCCCGGCAGCAACTCCTCCTGTTCAGCAAACCGAACATTACTGCAGCTGATCTGCTCACCTCCGAGGTGGGGCTGGATTGTGCTCGCCTCTCTGCGCCACACGGCCCGATACCTCACACGCTCCTCTCTGACTGACTTCTGCAAGCACTTCGCAGCATGTTTACACCTCTGACACCTCTGTCCTTGTTGAAGTCCCGGTCTCCACCTTCCGAACCTCCTCTGACGACCACCTGTTGCCCAGCGCGGCCTCTTGAAGACAGATCCCCGCTGGTGCACTCTCCCAGCAGCCTGAATGATGACAGCAGCTTTGTTCATAGCATTAACATTTTTTCGCACTAAATAACCTCTAAAAGCTGCCTGGATGCGTATCGCTGACTTTCTCAACACCTGAAATCTTTCATGTTCGCTTTTGCCCCTGAAGTAGGACCTAAAATATCTTTGAATGAAGATGGCTGACCTCCTTATGGCCTGGTACTTTGTTACCTCCCTGTGTCTTCTGAACGCAGCCTGAATCAGGGAAGCGGCCTGATGGTGCAGGATCACAGCCTTTCTGACCCTCTGACCTCTGAAGCAGGCTTGCAGGAACATTGCAGCGGAGCGCAATGTCAAAAACTCCTCTCTCTGTTTTCTGGCTTCACGTGTGGAACGATACCTCAGCTGGATTGCAACAACAGTCTGTTTGATGTATGAGTATCGTGCCCGAGCACAGTGTGCCCTGTAAGCCCTTTGTATAACCGTGGCAGCCTGGTGCTTCAGTTTCAGAGTCTGTCTGGTCTTCCTCCCTCGGAATGCAGCTTGTAGAACACCGACAGCCCCTTTTTTCTCCTTCAAAGACTTCATTTCTTGCCTCATACTCTGGTTAGCTCTATAATATCGCTGAACAGTCTTGGCTGCCCACAGTAGCCTCAGGTAGTACTTTCTGTTTATGTGTTTCCTTACCTGCACCTGAAGGGTTACTGCAGCCTCATGCTCGATTTTCCTCTGTGCCCGAGCTTTCCTCTTCTTCGGTGCAGCAGACTGGTTCATGGTGCTGGGCTTGGGGGTCGACTCCGTGTTGCCCCTCTCGCTGCTGCAAAGGGCCCTCCTGGTCGACCTCCCCGGATGCCGGAAGTGTCTTTTTCTACTTTGTTGCTGCTACTCACTCTGGTTGTGTTCTCAAATTCAGGGTGCCAAGCCTGCTTCTCCTGAAGTTCCCCCTTTACTGAAGCCCTCTCCTCCTGTAGGGAACGTATTTGAGATTGGTGACTCACCTGCAGCTGGTGTGTCACGGCCTGAAGAGAGGCGTTGTCCTCCTCTAATTTTTTGCACTTCGTTTGCAAGGCGGCCAGATTCAGTCTTTGTGTACAGATTTCTTGCTGTTCGGTGAGGAGCTCCGCCTCCATTTCCTGGAGCTGCTCGACTACCATGTTTTTGTTTTGTCTCTCTGCGCCCAGAACAGACAGCCAGACCTTCGGAGATTCCTGTAGATCGTGTTCTAACTCCTGAACTCTTGCAGTTAATACTCCTGCCTGAAATGGCTCCGTTGAGCCGGGAGAATTCTTTATCATCACGTCTCTATTAACTGTGCAGAGAGCCTTCCTTACCGTAGCTTCCTGGTTTGGCACCGCCTTCGCTGATGGAGCATTGTGATTGGTGCTGGGTGCTGTCATCGCGAATGCGGCGCTGTGATTGGTGAATGCAGCGAGTTCCACCGATTTCCAGCGTTGTGGTTGGTCGGGAGCAGGAAAAGAACGAGGCGCGAGCGAAGCCTCTTCCTCGCAGGCGCGCCTTTTTTTTCTTTGGCTTCGCTGAGTTCTCCCCCTCCGACCGCGTGGTGCACAGGGCGGGGCCTCCGCGGACGGACCGCTGTGGTTGGTGCACAGCGCTGTCACCGCGGAAAGACCGCTGTGATTGGTGAAGGAGGCGGGTATCCCGTGTTGCGGTTGGTGGAGAGCGGGGTTCGGTTCAGAAAGGGGCGTAAACGAAGCCCCTTCCGCGAGGGGTCGCCCCGATAACATTGCCTCTGTCAGGGCCCGAGCCGCCCTCTTCACTCGCCAGCACTCCCTCAGCCGTACATTGAACTCCAGCGAGGGGGCGAGCTGGAGTGAGCGATCCAGCATGTCCAGGCGTCGCGAGATCTCCATGGCGGTTACTCTTTGCACTTCACCGCTCCGCTCGCATTGCCCCAGCTGCCAAGATGGCAGCGCTGCTCTGAGATCCTCAATCAGGACCTCCAGAGCTCGCTCCATCTCCTCCAGACCCTCCTCTCGTCTCCTGGCGTCCCGGTTTTGGTGGCTCATTTCTGTAACGGTGGCGGGGTACCGGATGGACGCCAGTTCAGAGCCAGGAGTTCAGAACAGAAGTTTATTGTGCACAGTGACAAAACAAACAAGAAACAGGGAACGGGGGACTGCAGTTCTACACCTGAAACCCTCGAACTGGGGAACTGCAGTCTAACCCTAGATACACCGTGATCTATACTAGGTGACCTATACCTAGTCATAGACACATACCAAAACCACCCGTTACGCGTAGGTTTGACCTACCTAATGAGCCGCGCTCTGTTCTGACTCATCGGGGCTTAAATAGTGATGCACACCTGTGCCTGCAGGGGCTCAGGTGTGCTCAGTCAGAACAGAGCGCCCTCTAGCGTACCCAAAACACCTCCTGTGTGACATTAGCTAATGTATAAATATCCCAGTTATAATATCTTTGAACAAGTTAAAGTAGAATTCCATCATATCTCAATGTTCATGTATAATTTAATGGTTGGGATGTGAACCACACTTTATATTTTATGTTTAACATTACACTACAGTACGACTGTGTTTCAGGCTTTAATCAATGTGTTCATAAAGGTTTTCTGAAATAAACATTTACAACATTAAACACTTCATATATTTTCCTTCTGGAAAACTAATTAAAATTAAAAAATCTAATTACAAATGTTTAAATGAATCTGTTTTCTATTTACTAAACAGTTGTGTGATGGACAGGAACTCAGTAATTGACCTGTTGTTCTCAGTATTGTTTGTAATGTAACAGATGTGTGTAATAAACTCTGTCGTTCATGGTTCTGTGTGTGTGTTTAACTTTTATCAGCAGTAAAACAGAATCTTACAACGCCAGAAACGTACAGAAAGGTTTACTTTGAAAGATGGGGAGGAGATGTTTGTCTGAGAAGATGGAACTGATGTTTGTGTTGATAAGCGGCCACGGTCCCGGTCCCAGTTCCTGGAATTCTGAGCCGGAGCATCTATATCACCCTCACTACTCACACCCGATCCCCCACACCTGCTCAGCCAGGCATTTTAGGTTTGCCAGCCCGACCCAGTATCGCCTGTTCACCGTGTCTTCAGATGATTGTTTTGATCAGATTAAAGAACCCTGAAGTCTGCCATGTGCGTGTGCCTCTCTTTCCTCGCAAACATGACAAAGTGTAAGAATTAATCTAGACCAAACTGTTTTTCTTTGATTTTTTCCTTTGAGTAGACATTCTAGAAAATAACTGTACAAATATACATATAAGGGATATTATGGCTGTTTCTAATAGTCTTAAAAAACTGCCCTAAGGTGTGGACTAAATATGATACTGTTTAATACTATAATCCGTCAATAAAGCCAAATACATTTTTTTTCTTTTTTGGACATTACTGGGAAAGCGTTATGGATTACCAGTGTAACTAAAGGAGAGAAACAATTGTTCTGAGCGAACCGATGAGGATATCACACCATTACATCCGCAGTGATCACGTTTTCTCATGAATTTGACAGTGGGTTTTCTTGCCTTTTCTGTTATCTACGTCTCCACTTGGACACTGAGCAGAAACATTATTTAATCCAGCATGTGTAAATGATTTGACTTTGGTTTTCAGGCCTTTTCATTAACTAAGTGACAACTTGAGAGTTATAATGCACTGTTGAGTAGAAGTATGAACAGCTGAGTATCTTAAATCCCACAGAGTTTGATGTGCAATAGTAGAAGCAGTCGGGGGTTCGAACCCCTTCCCGATGGGTTGCCCTGAGGTACCCTTGAGCAAGGTGCCGTCCCCGTCCCGCTCCTCCCTGCAATGGGCTGGCGACCTGTCCAGGGTGCGTCCCCAGTCCTTGCCCTGTGTGCGCTGGGTTGGACACCAGCACTCCCCTGCGACCCCGTTTGGGACAAGCGGCAGATAATGGATGGATGGATAATGGATAGTTGAAGCAGTTTTAAACTAGAGTTTATACCATCAACAATTCTCAACAGAGCCCTGTTGTGAGGAGTTTCTGTAGCGTAGTGGTGATCACGTTCGCATAACACGCGAAAAGTCCTTGGTTAGAAACCGGGCAGAAACATCATTTAATCCAGCATGCAAAGGATTTCACAGTGATTCTCTAGGTTGGGTTTTCAGAGGGCTAAATGCTAATTAACTTTAATGAAACATTTTTTGAATTTTACAATGTCCACATCAGTAATAATCAACCAACTTTTATTAACATAATAAAAGTAAATGTAGTTTCTAAACACTTTTTCAAAATGTACAAACTCACACCTAAAGAGTAAAAAATTATCTCCATCTGATGAGCACGTCACTGCTAAACAGAGATCATCACTCCACCACTCACTGACCTCCACTGGTTACCCACGGCTCCCAAAACCAAAATCAAGTCACTCACATTTGCTTACAGAGTAACTTCTGGATCTGTTCAGATATTTAATCTCAGTCATACAAGTCATAAAACCATGTGTTTCGACAGTCAGGTAAACGCCTGGTCCTTACCAAAACTCTACAGACAGATTTCTTGTCCACAGGTTTATTGGCATAGAAAAAAGTGTAAAACTAAAACAAAGCAGAAAACATAAACACCAGTTACTCATCTTTCTGTAAAAGTAGCATGAGTAAATGACAGGAAATCTGAACAACATTAACACATAGGGATAATGCCTGTACAGTCCTGAAGATGAGAGGTGATGCCAGTGGATGAAAGCAAGGCAACATGTGACTAACAGCCTCCATGAACTAAAACAACTTCCTGTCACCTGAGACTCGAAAAAGTGATCAACTCAGGTGGCCTGGCCCACCTCTAATCTGTTCTGCATTAGCCAGTGGACCACTAGCAAATTTGCTTATTCCAGAGTGAATCTGGGAACTGTGTCCATGCTTGCTGTCTGACTGAGCTAAATGTTCTAATACGTAGCCATGGATACCAACCATAAGGCAACTGGCCCAGCATAAGTCCAAACTGCACCAACAAGCTCACAAAAGCTACTGTGGCCATGCACCTTCAGATGTGCATGGAACGCAGCGTGTTTCTTTTCATAGATACACCATCAAGTACACTGCTGGCCCAGCTCTTACACCTCTGCAATGGCCTATGGAGGGCCTCCAATCTTTTTCACTGCTCATGTCAGCATAATCACAGAAGCCCTTACAACAACAGAGATAGAAGCAACAGCACTACATGGAGTAAAGTCCATGTCTCATGGTTGAAGGCCGTCTCTGCATTTGACTTTTGCTCAAAAAGGAACACTTCCCATACCAGGCGTTGAACCCAGGCCGCCTGGGTGAAAACCAGGAATCCTAACCGATAGACCATATGGGACGCTCACCTAACCTCTTTCATTTACTTTGAATGTAACGACCCCACTGGGCCTTTCAGAACCAGATGAGGTCAAAAGCTGCCAAATTATCAAAATACAACTGGCCCAACGTAAGTCCAAACGTTGGCGCGTTTGGCTGTTAACCGAAAGGTTGGTGGATCAAGCCCACCCAGGGACGGTGCTGTGTTTCTTTTCAAGATTTCTAGAAAAGTGCATATCAGAACAGAGAGGTGCTCATCACACATTCTGGTGTAGATCTGAGCGTGATTGCTGTGTTCTAGGTGAACAGAAATGAACCAAGAGGTCAAACTCATTTCTGTGAAAATGGACTAAAGGCTGAAAGTGTGAAAGCACTCTTTGCTCTTTAATGCAGAACTGTGTGTGATTGAACACAGTTAGCCTTCTGAATAGTGTGCACTTGGATGTTAGTGTTAATTAACAGAAAGAAGTAGAACAGAGACCATGAAGGCAGAGGTCTGTCTGAGCTAGAAACTGTAGTTCTGCTTCTTCTGGTGCAAACAGCCCATCACACTACCAGATAAATGCTCCTGCTACTACATGTACCTCAATGTACAATTCATGGGCAACATTCGGAGCCAACATGCATGCGAAAATACATTCTCAATTCTTGCTTTTAGCCCAAGAAATATCCATCCATTATCTGCCACTTGTCCCAAATGGGGTCGCGGGGGAGTGCCGGTGTCCAATCCAGTACACACAGGGCGAGGACGGGGGACGCACCCTGGACAGGTCGCCAGTCCATTGCAGGGAGGAGCGGGACGGGGACGGCACCTTGCTCAAGGGTACCTCAGGGCAACCTATTGGGAAGGGGTTCAAACCCCCAATCCACCGATCATGTGGCCAACACCCTAACCACTAGGCCACCGATGGATGGATTCCCAGGCATGTCACAGTTAAACGCTGAAGAACGGAGAGCACACAGTTAGTCAGTACTGTCAGTACTGAGTCAGAATTGAAAATGATAACCATTTCTAAGATTATTAACCCACAGTAGATGTTGAAATCCACCTATTTGTATGTTTGGAAATGTGTGGAGCACCACTGTCCTTCTGCACCTCCTCCAGCAATGAGACCAATGAGTCAGAGCAGAGTGTCAGTCATTCATATGGGTTAGCTTCTTAGTTCTTTATGTCTGGATATGTTCAGTATGGTTAATAAAGTTCAGTGCAAGACATCCGGCTACGCGCTTATGTCCTACCCACAACACCCCAGCGTTACACCTGAAGATATCACAGAAGAAGAAGAAAAACTACATTAGAGCATGAATGAGATCAGCTCCTAAATACACACAAAAAAATGCATTGATACCTTGAAAAACCTATTAATAAAAGTGGAATGAATAAAATTGGGTTTCAAAGTTAGGTTATTATTACAAACGGGGGAAAATAGTCTCTCTATTTCCATCCATTGTCTGCCGCTTGTCCCAAACGGGGTCGCACTGGTGTCCAACCCAGCGCACACAGGGCGAGGACGGGGGATGCAACCTGGACAGTTCACCAGCCCATCACAGGGAGGAGCGGGACGGGGACGGCACCTTGCTCAAGGGTACCTCAGGGAAACCCGTTGGGAAGGGGTTCGAACCCCCTATCTGCCAAGCCAGGGATTGTGGGTTCAAGTCCCACCTGGGGTGGTTTAATAGCAGAGTGGCGCAGCGGAAGCGTGCTGGGCCCATAACCCAGAGGT
>JABMDN010025062.1:0-11818 GCA_017165825.1 Hepsetus odoe
TATTGCAGGGAGAAGAAAGAAGGACAGAGGAATATATATGGAAAAAAATAACAGAAATAAATGAGTAAAATCAAGCTACAATTCTTCAAAGCATTGAATGGAATTGCTGCCTTACGTCTATATTTCAGCTCAACCAACTAAAAAGTAAACGCTAAGAATAATCAGAACAAAGAAATAAATACTGAGTAAGCAACAAGGTCAAATGGCAACACAAGAAAAGTGAACGCTTTGAAGTGCGCTATGAAGCATAAAGCATCCTTTTCTACTGTTAAAAGTTTTTCATTGGTCCTGTTAAAAATAAGACCAAGGTAGGACGTAAGCGATGACGTGGCCGAGTGGTTAAGGTGATGGACTGCTAATCCATTGTGCTCTGCCCGCATGGGTTCAAAGCAGGTCCTTGTTGACAACTATATGGATCCTTCTCTTTGGTCTGAATTATTGTAGGACTTTGATTCATTGGACAACATGTCCCTCAGTCATAGTTTCCAAAAATTAATTCTCTTCTCTATTTTAAGTGAGGTGGTAGTCTAGTGGTAGGGTATTTGCCTACAGACCTATGACTCAGGAAGTCACAGGTTTGACCCACTACCACCACTGGGTTCCTGAGCAAGACCCTTAACCCCAGGTTGCTCCAGAGGGACTGTCCCCGTATGTAAGAAATGTAAGTTGCTCTGGAAAAGAGTGTCAGCTAAGTGCTATAAATGTAAATGAACGAACAACAAGCTTCGTTATTATATGGTGCCAAATTATCATCACCGGCCAAAAGAAGAAATATAAAGTATAATTCAGTTAGGAAGACTAACTTCTTTATTAGTGCTAAATATGAAAAAAAATCTGAATTTCAATTTTGTTATTAAATGAATCTTGCGCATGCATAGTCCAACATGGGAAGCAGCTGTAAAACAGTAACAGAAACAATCCTTTTTCCAGGTTAGGTTCATTGCATGAGAAAGATCTTGATGTTTCTGAGCAATTCTTGATCATTTAGTCATTCTAAAATACATCTCCTTAACTTGCTTTCTTGCTTAGAGACAGGTGAGTCATCCTAATTCCTTGGTGGGCCAGGGATCTACAAAGATCAAGCATTCCTTTCTTCTTGTGGTGCATTCTTATGTCGTCTTTGGCAACGTTTTGAAAGGTTTCATGCATCAACAACCGTACGAAGGACATGTCAGCGTTAAGGGGAACTGTCATGCAAAGCGGCGAGATTTAGGGTTTGAGCGCAATTCTTTTGCGAGGACAGTGCTTTCAACAACTTGTTCATATTTCAGATGTTTGGTTAAGTTTATAGGTTACTTGCCATCTGTTTAAGCCAAAAGCATTTTAGAAGTTCCATCACGTTTCTGCCCAGTTTGGGAGTGAGGAGCTTTCGTGTGTAAAGGCAACATGAAAACCACAAAGTGCAGAAACACCAGACCTTTGTTTTGGGGTTCGTGAGAAAAACTCTTAACTGGAAGTAAACAGTAGAAATTGTGTTTTTAACTGTTTAAAAAGATTAGATACATAGATATCTTTCATAGGTACACACAAACACACACACACACACACACACACAGAAATTCACAAACACGCATGCACATACAGTTCTTAAGTAATTTAGTTACACAACACATCCAGTAACCAAGATTTTTCTCCTGAAATTACATGTTCTCATGATTTTAAATGTGTTTGGGAAATGACACTTCGTGGTGGTGGAAAAAATGTTTTAAGAGCTTTGCTCTTTGTGTGCAAAGCTCTTCTGACTTTACTATGAAATGCATAGTGAGCTTGACTGTAGCCGCTGCATTTCAATTTTGTTTTTAAACTAAAGTGATATCTATACCAACAAATGAAAATGTGCATCAGGACCATCAGAGATCTTTCTACCCTCCTCAGGCATCTTCTCACTTGCCAAGATTGTGTTAAACAATCTGGTCAGAAACTCAACTGCCATTTCCCCTAAACACCTCCATGTTTCCACTGGTATGTCATCCGGTCCAACAGCCTTTCCATTCTTCATCCTCTTCATCGCTGCCCTTACTTCCATCTTGTTTATTTGCTGCACTTCCTGGTTAACTCTTCTCACATCATCCAGTCTTCTCTCTCTCTCATTTTCTTCATTCATCAGCTCCTCAAAGTATTCCTTCCATCTGCTCAACACACTCTGTTCACCTGTGAGTACGTTTCCATTTCTATCTTTAATCGCCCTGACCTGTAGCACATCTTCCATTGGAACAGCTGACGTTCTATGGAACTCCTCAAAGTTCTGTTTCAGCTCCTTCACCCAGGAGATGAACTTTGAACCCAAATGAGTTTAGCATCCAAGAATCCAAGTGTCCTGAAAAGCGTCTCCATCCATGAGAAGAACACACTGAACACATCAGTCCTTTTATCACAGCAGAGCTGAGAACTGTAGGACTGTAGCGCACGTTTATGGCTGTGTCACAAATCACACATTTCCAGTTTTACTCATTATAGTACTGAATGCTCTGTTGTGTGAAAGATTCGTTGTGTTTAAAATTGAGAGGTGCACATCATTTACATCACTGAGCACGGACAGCCAATCAACAGCTCAAAACCTCAACCAATCAGTTCACAGTATCTATAACAACAAGGTATTACAGCTCCAGCCTGTTTACTGTAGACACTACAATACTACAAGAAGCCAATATATTTATATATATAAATCATGCCCATTAGTAATAATCAAGAAGATCTATGTGTCAATGTGAAGGCGGGGCTTCAATGACCTCACACATTCTGCCGCAGGCTGTGTCCCAAACTAAATTCTATCATAGTGTAAAAACAACAACACAGCCATGATCAATTCATTCACTAAAGTATTATTGAAAGTGAAGATGTGTGTGGTTTGGGACACAGCCATTGTGTGACTCCTCTAAAACTTAACTAAACATATATTGTAATAAATTCTGTTTTGATTGCTAACTAGCTGATTAGCTGTAACGGTGGCGGGGTACCGGATGGACGCCAGTTCAGAGCCAAGAGTTCAGAACAGAAGTTTATTATGCACAGTGACAAAACGAACAAGAAACAGGGAACGGGGGACTGCAGTTCTACACCAGAAACCCTCGAACTGGGGAACTGCAGTCTAACCCTAGATACTAAGTGATCTATACTAGGTGACCTATACCTAGTCATAGACACAAAGTTGACACATACCAAAACCACCCGTTACGCGTAGGTTTGACTTACCTAATGAGCCGCGCTCTGTTCTGACTCATCGGGGCTTAAATAGTCAGCCCCAATGATGCACACCTGCCTGCTGGGGCTCAGGTGTGCACAGTCAGAACACAGCGCCCTCTAGCGTGCCCAAAACACCCCATGTGTGACAGAACCCCCCCCCAAAGGCGCGGCTCCCGAAGCGCTAGAACATAGCCGAAACCCAGGGGGGAGGCCAAAACAACAAGACTACAGAACAAACAGAAGCCCCTTGTGGGGACACCTGGTCAGGTCCATAACAAAAACAAAAAAAAAAAAAAACACCTGAAGGACCTCCGACCAGTCATGTCAGGCAGCTGGTGGTGGTGAGGGGAATCCCAGCAGTTCCGTCCACCTTTTTGCCTGGTGCCTGAACTCGGCTCTAAAGTCCCTGGAGGCTTTGCCTGACTCCACGGAACATCTGGACTCGACAGGACCTGAAAGGGAGCTAAACAGAGACGTTACAGGGTTTACAGAGGAAGTCTTTTTCAATGAGTCTAAATTCTGCTTACAACCCCTGTCAGTCGGGTTCTGCGCGTCGCTTCTCCCCGAATCTCTGGTGCCGAAGTTCTGGTCCGTCTCCCTGAACTGATTCGTGCTGGTGTCTTTTGCCCTTTTCCTTGTCTGGGTCATACTTCCTGGTTGCTTGGGGCCCGGCGACGCAGTGTCCCAGCTTCTGGTTTCACACTGAGGAGTTCCCCGTGGCTTCCTCCAAACGTCACCTTGTTTTGGGTTTGCTGAATTGCGGGGGCGAGCCGATGCTAGGGGGCCTGAAGGCAGCTGCTCCCTTTCTGCATTCGTTACCCATTTCTCCGCTGGACTGTTCTCCGGATGCTCTGTTTCGGCTTTTGCCCTCTGGGTTCCAGCAGGCACTAGTGTTGGAGAAGAGAGTAGAGATTTGATGAGGGCCAATTTACCTTCCATACCTCTGACCTGGTTTTCTAGCTCGGTGAGCTTGCTGGCCTCATGACGGGCCTCTCTCAGGTCAGCCTGCAGAGCGATGTTGTGGTCCTGTACCTGTCTCAGCTCTGTCCGGCACTGATGCAATTGCCCCTCCATTGTGGCTATTTTAGCCTCCAGCTTCTCCTGAGTGGTTGGAGTCTCAACTCTCCGTGTTATCCGGCCTACGATCTGGTTTCTCTGTTCCTGCATTCTCCTCAGTCCCTTTCTTTGGGAAACCATCACAGCGTGTATCTTGAACCTAGGGACCTCTCTGTCCTCTCTGAATTGACTGTTCCTTCCGTGACGCTCACCTTTTACTTGAGCCAAAGTCTCCTCTTTTTCCTTCCTCCGGTCCATCGAGACCGTGGCGTTCACCTGTGGCATGGAGGCTCTTTCGGTCAGCTGATGGTAGAGTCCCGGCAGCAACTCCTCCTGTTCAGCAAACCGAACATTACTGCAGCTGATCTGCTCACCTCCGAGGTGGGGCTGGATTGTGCTCGCCTCTCTGCGCCACACGGCCCGATACCTCACACGCTCCTCTCTGACTGACTTCTGCAAGCACTTCGCAGCATGTTTACACCTCTGACACCTCTGTCCTTGTTGAAGTCCCGGTCTCCACCTTCCGAACCTCCTCTGACGACCACCTGTTGCCCAGCGCGGCCTCTTGAAGACAGATCCCCGCTGGTGCACTCTCCCAGCAGCCTGAATGATGACAGCAGCTTTGTTCATAGCATTAACATTTTTTCGCACTAAATAACCTCTAAAAGCTGCCTGGATGCGTATCGCTGACTTTCTCAACACCTGAAATCTTTCATGTTCGCTTTTGCCCCTGAAGTAGGACCTAAAATATCTTTGAATGAAGATGGCTGACCTCCTTATGGCCTGGTACTTTGTTACCTCCCTGTGTCTTCTGAACGCAGCCTGAATCAGGGAAGCGGCCTGATGGTGCAGGATCACAGCCTTTCTGACCCTCTGACCTCTGAAGCAGGCTTGCAGGAACATTGCAGCGGAGCGCAATGTCAAAAACTCCTCTCTCTGTTTTCTGGCTTCACGTGTGGAACGATACCTCAGCTGGATTGCAACAACAGTCTGTTTGATGTATGAGTATCGTGCCCGAGCACAGTGTGCCCTGTAAGCCCTTTGTATAACCGTGGCAGCCTGGTGCTTCAGTTTCAGAGTCTGTCTGGTCTTCCTCCCTCGGAATGCAGCTTGTAGAACACCGACAGCCCCTTTTTTCTCCTTCAAAGACTTCATTTCTTGCCTCATACTCTGGTTAGCTCTATAATATCGCTGAACAGTCTTGGCTGCCCACAGTAGCCTCAGGTAGTACTTTCTGTTTATGTGTTTCCTTACCTGCGCCTGAAGGGTTACTGCAGCCTCATGCTCGATTTTCCTCTGTGCCCGAGCTTTCCTCTTCTTCGGTGCAGCAGACTGGTTCGTGGTGCTGGGCTTGGGGGTCGACTCCGTGTTGCCCCTCTCGCTGCTGCAAAGGGCCCTCCTGGTCGACCTCCCCGGATGCCGGAAGTGTCTTTTTCTACTTTGTTGCTGCTACTCACTCTGGTTGTGTTCTCAAATTCAGGGTGCCAAGCCTGCTTCTCCTGAAGTTCCCCCTTTACTGAAGCCCTCTCCTCCTGTAGGGAACGTATTTGAGATTGGTGACTCACCTGCAGCTGGTGTGTCACGGCCTGAAGAGAGGCGTTGTCCTCCTCTAATTTTTTGCACTTCGTTTGCAAGGCGGCCAGATTCAGTCTTTGTGTACAGATTTCTTGCTGTTCGGTGAGGAGCTCCGCCTCCATTTCCTGGAGCTGCTCGACTACCATGTTTTTGTTTTGTCTCTCTGCGCCCAGAACAGACAGCCAGACCTTCGGAGATTCCTGTAGATCGTGTTCTAACTCCTGAACTCTTGCAGTTAATACTCCTGCCTGAAATGGCTCCGTTGAGCCGGGAGAATTCTTTATCATCACGTCTCTATTAACTGTGCAGAGAGCCTTCCTTACCGTAGCTTCCTGGTTTGGCACCGCCTTCGCTGATGGAGCATTGTGATTGGTGCTGGGTGCTGTCATCGCGAATGCGGCGCTGTGATTGGTGAATGCAGCGAGTTCCACCGATTTCCAGCGTTGTGGTTGGTCGGGAGCAGGAAAAGAACGAGGCGCGAGCGAAGCCTCTTCCTCGCAGGCGCGCCTTTTTTTTCTTTGGCTTCGCTGAGTTCTCCCCCTCCGACCGCGTGGTGCACAGGGCGGGGCCTCCGCGGACGGACCGCTGTGGTTGGTGCACAGCGCTGTCACCGCGGAAAGACCGCTGTGATTGGTGAAGGAGGCGGGTATCCCGTGTTGCGGTTGGTGGAGAGCGGGGTTCGGTTCAGAAAGGGGCGTAAACGAAGCCCCTTCCGCGAGGGGTCGCCCCGATAACATTGCCTCTGTCAGGGCCCGAGCCGCCCTCTTCACTCGCCAGCACTCCCTCAGCCGTACATTGAACTCCAGCGAGGGGGCGAGCTGGAGTGAGCGATCCAGCATGTCCAGGCGTCGCGAGATCTCCATGGCGGTTACTCTTTGCACTTCACCGCTCCGCTCGCATTGCCCCAGCTGCCAAGATGGCAGCGCTGCTCTGAGATCCTCAATCAGGACCTCCAGAGCTCGCTCCATCTCCTCCAGACCCTCCTCTCGTCTCCTGGCGTCCCGGTTTTGGTGGCTCATTTCTGTAACGGTGGCGGGGTACCGGATGGACGCCAGTTCAGAGCCAGGAGTTCAGAACAGAAGTTTATTGTGCACAGTGACAAAACAAACAAGAAACAGGGAACGGGGGACTGCAGTTCTACACCTGAAACCCTCGAACTGGGGAACTGCAGTCTAACCCTAGATACACCGTGATCTATACTAGGTGACCTATACCTAGTCATAGACACATACCAAAACCACCCGTTACGCGTAGGTTTGACCTACCTAATGAGCCGCGCTCTATTCTGACTCATCGGGGCTTAAATAGTGATGCACACCTGTGCCTGCAGGGGCTCAGGTGTGCTCAGTCAGAACAGAGCGCCCTCTAGCGTACCCAAAACACCTCCTGTGTGACATTAGCTAATGTATAAATATCCCAGTTATAATATCTTTGAACAAGTTAAAGTAGAATTCCATCATATCTCAATGTTCATGTATAATTTAATGGTTGGGATGTGAACCACACTTTATATTTTATGTTTAACATTACACTACAGTACGACTGTGTTTCAGGCTTTAATCAATGTGTTCATAAAGGTTTTCTGAAATAAACATTTACAACATTAAACACTTCATATATTTTCCTTCTGGAAAACTAATTAAAATTAAAAAATCTAATTACAAATGTTTAAATGAATCTGTTTTCTATTTACTAAACAGTTGTGTGATGGACAGGAACTCAGTAATTGACCTGTTGTTCTCAGTATTGTTTGTAATGTAACAGATGTGTGTAATAAACTCTGTCGTTCATGGTTCTGTGTGTGTGTTTAACTTTTATCAGCAGTAAAACAGAATCTTACAACGCCAGAAACGTACAGAAAGGTTTACTTTGAAAGATGGGGAGGAGATGTTTGTCTGAGAAGATGGAACTGATGTTTGTGTTGATAAGCGGCCACGGTCCCGGTCCCAGTTCCTGGAATTCTGAGCCGGAGCATCTATATCACCCTCACTACTCACACCCGATCCCCCACACCTGCTCAGCCAGGCATTTTAGGTTTGCCAGCCCGACCCAGTATCGCCTGTTCACCGTGTCTTCAGATGATTGTTTTGATCAGATTAAAGAACCCTGAAGTCTGCCATGTGCGTGTGCCTCTCTTTCCTCGCAAACATGACAAAGTGTAAGAATTAATCTACACCAAACTTTTTTTCTTTGATGTTTTCCTTTGAGTAGACATTCTAGAAAATAACTGTACAAATATACATATAAGGGATATTATGGCTGTTTCTAATAGTCTTAAAAAACTGCCCTAAGGTGTGGACTAAATATGATACTGTTTAATACTATAATCCGTCAATAAAGCCAAATACATTTTTTTTCTTTTTTGGACATTACTGGGAAAGCGTTATGGATTACCAGTGTAACTAAAGGAGAGAAACAATTGTTCTGAGCGAACCGATGAGGATATCACACCATTACATCCGCAGTGATCACGTTTTCTCATGAATTTGACAGTGGGTTTTCTTGCCTTTTCTGTTATCTACGTCTCCACTTGGACACTGAGCAGAAACATTATTTAATCCAGCATGTGTAAATGATTTGACTTTGGTTTTCAGGCCTTTTCATTAACTAAGTGACAACTTGAGAGTTTTAATGCACTGTTGAGTAGAAGTATGAACAGCTGAGTATCTTAAATCCCACAGAGTTTGATGTGCAATAGTAGAAGCAGTCGGGGGTTCGAACCCCTTCCCGATGGGTTGCCCTGAGGTACCCTTGAGCAAGGTGCCGTCCCCGTCCCGCTCCTCCCTGCAATGGGCTGGCGACCTGTCCAGGGTGCGTCCCCAGTCCTTGCCCTGTGTGCGCTGGGTTGGACACCAGCACTCCCCTGCGACCCCGTTTGGGACAAGCGGCAGATAATGGATGGATGGATAATGGATAGTTGAAGCAGTTTTAAACTAGAGTTTATACCATCAACAATTCTCAACAGAGCCCTGTTGTGAGGAGTTTCTGTAGCGTAGTGGTGATCACGTTCGCATAACACGCGAAAAGTCCTTGGTTAGAAACCAGGCAGAAACATCATTTAATCCAGCATGCAAAGGATTTCACAGTGATTCTCTAGGTTGGGTTTTCAGAGGGCTAAATGCTAATTAACTTTAATGAAACATTTTTTGAATTTTACAATGTCCACATCAGTAATAATCAACCAACTTTTATTAACATAATAAAAGTAAATGTAGTTTCTAAACACTTTTTCAAAATGTACAAACTCACACCTAAAGAGTAAAAAATTATCTCCATCTGATGAGCACGTCACTGCTAAACAGAGATCATCACTCCACCACTCACTGACCTCCACTGGTTACCCACGGCTCCCAAAACCAAAATCAAGTCACTCACATTTGCTTACAGAGTAACTTCTGGATCTGTTCAGATATTTAATCTCAGTCATACAAGTCATAAAACCATGTGTTTCGACAGTCAGGTAAACGCCTGGTCCTTACCAAAACTCTACAGACAGATTTCTTGTCCACAGGTTTATTGGCATAGAAAAAAGTGTAAAACTAAAACAAAGCAGAAAACATAAACACCAGTTACTCATCTTTCTGTAAAAGTAGCATGAGTAAATGACAGGAAATCTGAACAACATTAACACATAGGGATAATGCCTGTACAGTCCTGAAGATGAGAGGTGATGCCAGTGGATGAAAGCAAGGCAACATGTGACTAACAGCCTCCATGAACTAAAACAACTTCCTGTCACCTGAGACTCGAAAAAGTGATCAACTCAGGTGGCCTGGCCCACCTCTAATCTGTTCTGCATTAGCCAGTGGACCACTAGCAAATTTGCTTATTCCAGAGTGAATCTGGGAACTGTGTCCATGCTTGCCGTCTGACTGAGCTAAATGTTCTAATACGTAGCCATGGATACCAACCATAAGGCAACTGGCCCAGCATAAGTCCAAACTGCACCAACAAGCTCACAAAAGCTACTGTGGCCATGCACCTTCAGATGTGCATGGAACGCAGCGTGTTTCTTTTCATAGATACACCATCAAGTACACTGCTGGCCCAGCTCTTACACCTCTGCAATGGCCTATGGAGGGCCTCCAATCTTTTTCACTGCTCATGTCAGCATAATCACAGAAGCCCTTACAACAACAGAGATAGAAGCAACAGCACTACATGGAGTAAAGTCCATGTCTCATGGTTGAAGGCCGTCTCTGCATTTGACTTTTGCTCAAAAAGGAACACTTCCCATACCAGGCGTTGAACCCAGGCCGCCTGGGTGAAAACCAGGAATCCTAACCGATAGACCATATGGGACGCTCACCTAACCTCTTTCATTTACTTTGAATGTAACGACCCCACTGGGCCTTTCAGAACCAGATGAGGTCAAAAGCTGCCAAATTATCAAAATACAACTGGCCCAACGTAAGTCCAAACGTTGGCGCGTTTGGCTGTTAACCGAAAGGTTGGTGGATCAAGCCCACCCAGGGACGGTGCTGTGTTTCTTTTCAAGATTTCTAGAAAAGTGCATATCAGAACAGAGAGGTGCTCATCACACATTCTGGTGTAGATCTGAGCGTGATTGCTGTGTTCTAGGTGAACAGAAATGAACCAAGAGGTCAAACTCATTTCTGTGAAAATGGACTAAAGGCTGAAAGTGTGAAAGCACTCTTTGCTCTTTAATGCAGAACTGTGTGTGATTGAACACAGTTAGCCTTCTGAATAGTGTGCACTTGGATGTTAGTGTTAATTAACAGAAAGAAGTAGAACAGAGACCATGAAGGCAGAGGTCTGTCTGAGCTAGAAACTGTAGTTCTGCTTCTTCTGGTGCAAACAGCCCATCACACTACCAGATAAATGCTCCTGCTACTACATGTACCTCAATGTACAATTCATGGGCAACATTCGGAGCCAACATGCATGCGAAAATACATTCTCAATTCTTGCTTTTAGCCCAAGAAATATCCATCCATTATCTGCCACTTGTCCCAAATGGGGTCGCGGGGGAGTGCCGGTGTCCAATCCAGTACACACAGGGCGAGGACGGGGGACGCACCCTGGACAGGTCGCCAGCCCATTGCAGGGAGGAGCGGGACGGGGACGGCACCTTGCTCAAGGGTACCTCAGGGCAACCTATTGGGAAGGGGTTCAAACCCCCAATCCACCGATCATGTGGCCAACACCCTAACCACTAGGCCACCGATGGATGGATTCCCAGGCATGTCACAGTTAAACGCTGAAGAACGGAGAGCACACAGTTAGTCAGTACTGTCAGTACTGAGTCAGAATTGAAAATGATAACCATTTCTAAGATTATTAACCCACAGTACATGTTGAAATCCACCTATTTGTATGTTTGGAAATGTGTGGAGCACCACTGTCCTTCTGCACCTCCTCCAGCAATGAGACCAATGAGTCAGAGCAGAGTGTCAGTCATTCATATGGGTTAGCTTCTTAGTTCTTTATGTCTGGATATGTTCAGTATGGTTAATAAAGTTCAGTGCAAGACATCCGGCTACGCGCTTATGTCCTACCCACAACACCCCAGCGTTACACCTGAAGATATCACAGAAGAAGAAGAAAAACTACATTAGAGCATGAATGAGATCAGCTCCTAAATACACACAAAAAAATGCATTGATACCTTGAAAAACCTATTAATAAAAGTGGAATGAATAAAATTGGGTTTCAAAGTTAGGTTATTATTACAAACGGGGGAAAATAGTCTCTCTATTTCCATCCATTGTCTGCCGCTTGTCCCAAACGGGGTCGCACTGGTGTCCAACCCAGCGCACACAGGGCGAGGACGGGGGATGCAACCTGGACAGTTCACCAGCCCATCACAGGGAGGAGCGGGACGGGGACGGCACCTTGCTCAAGGGTACCTCAGGGAAACCCGTTGGGAAGGGGTTCGAACCCCCTATCTGCCAAGCCAGGGATTGTGGGTTCAAGTCCCACCTGGGGTGGTTTAATAGCAGAGTGGCGCAGCGGAAGCGTGCTGGGCCCATAACCCAGAGGT
>JABMDN010025065.1:5000-10351 GCA_017165825.1 Hepsetus odoe
GTCCACGGCTGCTTTATTGACCTGGACGTTTGATCCGGAGCTGCGCAAACACGGGTCCACATGCCATAGCACAGAGGACGCCGTGTCCCTCATCCCCGTCCCAGCTTCCCCCTCACTCCTAAAGCATGAAGAGCACGTTAATATTCACTCTTCAGGAGCGTCCACTCGGGTACTGCTGCACAGAGTACTTTCCCAATTGGGTGGTTCCGAATACTGGTTTCTGACATTAATGACTGGGCGGTATGGTGGTGCAGTGGGAGGAGCTGTTACCCCACAGTGAGAAGGTCCCGGGTTCGATTCCCAGATGGGACGGTCCGGGTCCTTTCTGTGTCTCTGTGTCTGTGTGTTTCCTCTGGGAGCTCTGGTTTCCTCCCACTGTCCAAAGACCTGCATGCCAGGTGGACTGGAGAGGCTAAATTGGCCATGTGTGTGTGTGTGTGTGTGTAATGCGTATCAGACAAAACCAGTAACATCAGTTGTTAAAGCTGAACACTCTTCCTCTTTTCCCGTCTGTGTTCCGGCTCCGCGCTGGGAGTGAAGGATGGGACTTTTTCTTTTGAAAGAAAAAAAACTGAGACGAGGACATAAAGAGGATCAAAGTTTTTTTAAGGGACAGCTGAAAGTGAAAATGAAAGTGACAACCCTCGTCATTGCGAGGTCACAGCACAGCACACAGTGAACCACAATGAAATTGGACCTCTGCTTTTAACCCATGCACTCAAACACTGTGCAGCAGTGGGCAGCTATTGAAAGCACCCGGGGAGTAGTGACGGGGACGGTACCTTGCTCAACGGTACCTCAGGGCAACCTAGGTGCTCTTCTTTGGGTGACTATTGACTTCTATTGTTAGATTATAGACTGTAAATCTATTGAAACTATAGAGACTATGGTGTCTCCACTGATCCACCTCGTCCTTTAATCTTTAACTTCTCCTGAACCACAGAGATCATGGTCTCCAAGCGTGCCTTCATCCATATACCACGTCCTTCAGCCGTATTTTTTGGGTGACTTTTGACTTCTATTGAATTATATAGACTAGAGTCTCCAAGCATGTCTCTGTTGATCCGTCACGTCCTTCAACCATAATTTTGGGTGACCATCGACTACGATTGGACTGTATAGACTGGTCCCCGAGCGTCTCTGCCGATTCCTTTCATCATAATTTAGGGTGACTATTGATTTCTCTTGAACTCTGGAGACTACGGTCTCCAAGCACGTCTCTGCTGATCCGCCACGTCCTTCAACCCTATTTTTGGTTGGACATTGACTTCTGATCCTCCGTGTCCTTCAGCAGTATTTTTTTCGTCCTTTTCCAATGAATCGCTGCTGCTGCTGCGCCTGAGCTTTTAGACAAGAGCAGATTTTTTTCTTCTTTTCTTTTTTTTCGAAACATCATGGCACTGAAGGCTTCTGATCTGCGATCACGGTCTGGATGCTGACAGTCAAGGATTTTCTCTCTCGGCGCCAGGCCCCATAATGCTAACCGCTAACCGCTAAAGCCCTTCCATCTCCTGTCTGTCAGCCCGGATGCTCGGCCGGGTCCTGCCAATCACGGCCCCCTGAGCCGATCCGAGCGGAAAACTCAGCTTTACACTCATCCGGGATCAGTCGCTCTCCTGCCAGGACTCCACTGCAACACACACACACACACACACACACACACACACACACACACACACACTGAAATCCTCCCTTGTTATCTGTGAAATCAAAAAAATGGGAACTGTTTCATGCACTGTAACCGTGGTAACCATTCAGAAAATCGGCCACTAACTAGCGCATCCCTGAATGATTAGAAGTCGAGTTAAAAGTGGCGCTCTATATTTGTGGGCGGAGCCTACATTTGGCCCAGTTGGGCAAAATGTCCATTTCCTGGGGGGGTAATCAAAATGTTTGTTGAAAAGATTTGGGTGACTATTGACTTCCAGTGTCACCCATTTAGCCTTTATTCTAACAGCTGAAGTTAGTAAGTCACCGAGATGTCCCTCCAACCTCGTCCAGCTCTTCTTTAAGAGCTGGACGAGATCTGAGCGATGGAACAATTTAGGTGACTCTTGACTTCTACTGTTAGACTATACACTCTGAACTAAAACCCAAAAATAAGGCTCAAGTGCTGCGGTGGCCTAGTCATTAGATACCTGCCCTTATGATTAGAAGGTCATGGGTTTGAGTCCCAGACCAGAAGGTTACCATGAGCTTCCTTTGGGCAAGGTACTGTCCCCATCACTGCTTCTGGTGTGTGTGTTCACTAGCAGTAGCCGTGGACGGTGGATTAATATTTAGGGATTTGGTCCTAAACCCCAACAAGTTTGGGGGATTGAATCCCAGACCGGTAGGTTGCCATGAGGTGCCCTTGAGCAAGGTACCGTCCCCATCACTGCACGCTGGACACTTTCAATATATGCCCCCTGCTGCACGGTGGCTGAAATAGAGAGGTGGGATTTTGTTGTGGTTCACTGTGTGCTGTGCTTCACAATGGCAACTAGTCGCTTTCATTTTCACTTTGCAGAGGACAGCTTCACCGTTCACAGTGTGTAAGTGCAGAACTCAATCGATATAATCAGTTATTCTGAATGTGTCTTTTTTGATCAATATTCTAGTCTAAAAGGGTCTTTAAAGATCTTTAAAAGTATCACTCATTCAGGGAATCGTGAAAAGACCTCAAATGTTTAAAAAATGAGCTGAAAGAAATGGACTCGTTAATGGACAGCCCTAAATGAATGAGATGGGAGGGGCATTTGGTCCCTTGTATGTGGTTGATTGTGCAGGGATGGCAGATGGTCCTCCACATCAGCGTGTTCCCGGAGTGAAGGACGTTATGTAATCACACTCACTCTAAAATCCGTCCACGGTTACACGCGTTGCCGTTCAGGGACGGGGACAGTGCGTGGTAGACACAGAAGGACAGCGGACTCAAACAACGTTGTTAATTCGTTCAGAGATTGGCAACTTTGCACAAACGTGATCTCAAGAACTCAAGAACCATAAATAATGTTTCAGTTGTCAAGCGAAAATTGGATTTGCATTTTTCTTAGAAAGATTTCGGTTGATCAAATCTGTCCTCTGAAGCTCCACTGGACCGGGCAAAAAGTAATAAGCCGTGGGTTTGCAACTGGGACGAGATTTCCGGAGAATGTCTCCAGAGTTTGAGAGGTGGGTGGACGAGACCCTCGGAGTCTGAGAGGGAGGTGCTGGGGGTGGAGCAAAAGGTCACAGCGCTACCACCGTTAGGTTCCTGAGCAAAACCCTGAGCACCAAGTGTCTCCAGGGAGACTGTCCCTGCAATCAGTGGGGGTCGCTCTGGACAAGAATCGCTGCTAAACAATTTAAGTGTAAATGTGTTGGTGGAACGGCGACGGCAGGAGGATCACTGGGAGTCTGGACACGCTTCAGAGTGTCTTTGCATGTCTCGGAGGCTTTTGGTCCATCCTGACCTGAGTGTGTGAGATATTTCAGAGAGGACAGGGGGTCTCCAGTCATCGACATGAAGTGCGATATTTCGTCTTTATTGCTGGACACGATTCAAAGCAGCCTCACCCTGAGCCTAGCATCATGCTAACAACAGCCCAAACTGCTCAAGGCAAGGCAGCCAATCAGAGCAAAGCTCATTTACATATATGAGTCTTGAAAGCACAGTAACGCAAATAGCAAATAGGAACCCGTCCTCCTCTGTTCTACACCGGAAAACAAAGAAGGAAAGAAAGAGAGAGTTTATAAATGAACAGATTTAGTTAAGCTTTAGTTCATCTTAGTGTCAGCAGCTCCTGCAGATGATCCAGTCCGATGGAGCTGATCTGAAGTTCGGGTGATGAGAGAAGTCTGATGCTGGTAGTTTCGTCAGCATGGTGGAGAAGCTGGTCTGGAGTTCAGGAAACCCTCACAGTGACTGATGTCTAAGCTGTCCACCACACAGCTGGTGGACAGCTGTCCATCTCAGACAGAGAGAGACATCAGATCTGTTTTGGACTCTCAGAAGTGTGTTCAGAACTGTGACTCCGGCAAATTCGCTATTAAAGCCTGATGAGAAAGGACAGAACTGAGGGTTCTACAAACACGAGACACCCTGAGACACTGGTGTCCCCCCACACCACCATCAACAAACCTGAGACACTGGTGTCCCCTCACACCACCATCAACAAACCTGAGCGATGGCATTGCTAGGAACTGTTAGAAAGCAGCACCTTGTGATCTAAGAGAACATGAAGGTTCATAACTGGAGATCAGCTCTGAGAGACATCTAAGTCTAGATAATATTGGACTAATGTGATCAAATGTTCTAGATCTAGTGAGACTCTAGCTGCTGTGTTCTGGACTAACTGGAGTTTGTGAAGGTTTCACTGGAACATCCTGACAGCAGGACGTCACAGTAATCTGGTCTGGAGGTGATACAGTGTGGATCAGTGTTTCTGCATCATGTCGTGTGAGGGAGCTTCTGAGTTTAGTGATGTTTCTGAGGTGAAGGAAAGTCTTTAGTGATGGTTCCAGTGTGTGGATCCAGAGGAAGATCCCAGTCCATTGTGACGTCCAGACAGTGGGTTTAAGATTAACTGTAAAATTAGTAAAGTCCAGCATTAAACCTGACAGTTTAACGAATTTAATGTCAGTAAATCGAGTGACATCCTCTCTTTTATTTCTCCTGTACAATCCTCAATCTCAAATTTTTAAATTGGAATTGTGCATCCAAAGGAGACAGTGGGTGCCAAAAGTTTTACACACGGCTACTTAAAAAAAAAAATCATCCCCTTAAATTGGATCTGTTTCCTCGGCGAGGGATTTGGTCTGGTCCTTCCTTTTCAATGGAGTTCAGAACAGCGTGTAGCTCAGAAAATCAGCCCTACATGTTCTCGCAGTAATAGAGCGCATTTCATCAAGAGTGAGTGTGTGTGTGTGTGTGTGTGTGTGTGTGTGTGTGTGTGTGTGTGTGTGTGTGTGTGTGTGTGTGTGTGTGTGTGAGTGAGTGTGTGTGGGCTGGAATTTAAAAACCTCGGCATGATTCCCTTTTCCTTTCCACTTGATTTAGCTGTACGTGGAAGTAACGCTTGATTAGCGCATTCGTTTAGCATCTGTTTTGTCTGCAGAGTGGTGTTGATTGAGGCAGGTAACCGGAGGGAAAACGGGTCGAGAGATGGATGGAGAGGCCGAGAAGACCCATTAGTCGACTCTGCCCTGATTTTCTAATAGACCCGGGTCGTTATTACCACCTTAACAGCCTTTCTAACACAACCTTAGAGGGCAGAGACCACATCCCTGAGGAACTCCGCTCGGAATTAAAGGATTCGCAAAAACCCGGCCGAGGGCAGGACAGAAAACAAGAGGCGCTTTTCAATCAGAGGCGGCAGAGGCGGCTGTGG
>JABMDN010025081.1:0-5000 GCA_017165825.1 Hepsetus odoe
GAAGAGGGAGGAAAGAGAGAGCAGAGGTTTCTTGACAAGAATAGTCACTTTCACTTTAATGGTGGGGGTTCAAGGCAAGCTTGATGGTCTGAGAGGACAGGAAGAGACACGTTTGACAAGTGTGGTCAAGTACAAGGGTGCAGGACTGTTCATGGCCTTGTAAGGAAAGAGGAGTGGAAGAAGAGGACTTGAGGTCCTTGAAGACGAGTCTTGCATCAGCATCTGAATCAGTGGTAGAGGTCTGTAACCTTCAGTGGAAGACCTGCCAGAAGAGATTTACAGTAATCCAGCTTGGAGATGACCAGGGACTGGACCAGAAGCTGGGTTGCCTGGGTGGTGAGGAAAGGACGGAAGAGAAGGTGTCTGCAGGACCTAGAAAGATTAGCGATATGAGAGGAGAAAGAGGGCTCATCTTCAAATGTTTACCAAGATTCCTAGCAGTTCTAGGTGGGACAAGAAGTGACCCACCAAAGGAGATGTGAAGATCCAGTCACGGTGATTGATGGCCTTCCAAGTAGAGAAGCTCAGTGTTGTTAGGATTGAGCTTGAGGTGATGAGATGTCATCCATGCAGATGTCAGCCAGACTGTTAGTGACTCGAGTGGAGACCTGTTGATCATCGGAGGGAAAAGAGAGGATTAGTTGAGTGTCGTCTGTATAAGAATGATTGGAGAAGCCACGAGAGACTATGACCTCCCCCAGAGAGCCAGTAGATAGAGAACATCGGTTGTCAGACTTCGTGGTGTGGGCCGATGGCCCTGCCATGACACTTGCTACTGCCGGTCCTGTAGGTAGGAGAAGAACCACTGCCAGGCTGTACCAGAAATCCCCTGGTTGGAGAGAGTGGTCAGGAGGATCTGGTGGTTCACGGTGTCGAAGGTGGCAGAGAGGTCCAGGAGAATCAGGACTGAGGACAGTTTGATCTTGAAGCGTGGACTTCTTCAGAGACCAGTAGAGCAGTTTCAGTCGAGTGTGCCAGTAGAATCCGGCCTGGAAGTGATCCTGGAGCCTGTTCTGAGATAAATAGACGTTGAGTAGATCATGAACAGCTCGTTCTCAGATGCTGGAGAGAAAGGAGGAGGAGAGATACCAGCCTTTAGTAGTTCTGTTCCATCCAGAGAAGGTTTCTTCAGAATAGCAGTGACTACAGCTTGCCTGAAAGCAGATGGAACGTGACCAGTCTTTAGAGATCATTAAGTACTGTGTGTGTGTGTGTGTGTGTGTGTGTGTGTGTGTGTGTGTGTGTGTGTGTGTGTGTGTGTGTGTGTGTGTGTGTGTGTGTGTGTGTGTAGGAGGACCAGGAGAATGTGCAGATTCTCCCAGCTGGTGAAGGACAGCAGGCCAATCAGAAAAGAATCACCACCCCGTACATGACCAAGTACGAGAGAGCCAGAGTCCTGGGAACCCGCGCCCTGCAGATCGCGTGAGTGTGTGTGTGTGTGTGGTTTTGGTTCTGGACTCTCTTGGCTGTTCTGTCTTCCAGAGTATGTGTGTGGTTCTGGTTCACCAGACTCTCCTGGCTATTTCTGTCTCTCCCAGGATGTGTGTGGTTCTGGTTCACAGACTCTCACAGCTATTCTGTCTCTCAGGATGTGTGTGTATGTGGTTCTAGTTCTGGACTCTGCCGGCCTGTTCTGTCTCTCAGGATGTGGTTCTGGTTCTGGACTCTCTTGACTGTTCTGTCTCTCAGGATGTGTGTGTGTGGTTCTGGTTCTGGACTCTCTTGACTCATTCTGTCTCTCCCAGGATGTATGTGTGTGTGTGTGTGTGTAGGGTTTTGTTCTGGACTCTCTGACTTATTTCTGTCTCTCCAGGGGATCATGTGTGTGTCAGTGTGTGTGTGGGGTTCTGGATTTCTGGACTCTCTTGACTGTTCTGTCTCTCTTTTTCTCAGGATGTGTGGTTCTGGATTCACAGACTCTCTTGTTATTCTATCTCTCAGGATGTGTGTGTAGTTCTGGTTCTAGACTCTCTACAGCTGTTCTGTTTTTCAGGATGTGTGAGGTTCTGGTTCTGAACTCTCTTGACTGTTCTGTCTCTCAGGATGTGTGTGTGTGTGTGTGTGTGGGGTTCTGGTTCTGGACTCTCTTGACTGTTCTGTCTCTCAGGATGTGTGGTTCTGGTTCTGGACTCTCTTGGCTATTTCTCTCTCCAGAGATGTGTGTATGGTTCTGATTCCTGGACTCTCTGGCTATTCTGGCTAGGATGTATGTGTGTGGATTCTGGTTCTAGACTCTCTGCTGTGGCTGTGTTCTGTCTCTCAGGATGTAGTTTTTAGTTCTGAGACTCTCTGGCTGTCTGTCTCTCAGGATAGCTAATGGTTCTGGTTCCTGGACTCTCTTGACTGTTCTGTCTCTCCAGAGGATGTGTGTGTGTGTGTGGTTCTGGATTTCTGGACTCTCTTGACTGTTCTGTCTCTCAGGATGTGTGTGTGGTTCTGGTTCTGGACTCTCTTGACTGTTCTGTCTCTCAGGATGTGTGTGTGTGTGTGTAGTTCTGGTTCTGGACTCTCTTGGCTGTTCTGTCTCTCAGGATGTGTGTGTCAGTGTAGTTTCTGGTTCTGAGACTCTCTTTTGACTATTTCTGTCTCTCAGAGATGTGCAAGTTTCTGGTTCACAGACTTTCTTGACTGTTCTGTCTCTCAGAGGATGTGTGTGTGGTTCTGGACTGGACTCTCTTGACTTTATTCTGTCTCTCAGAGTGTCTGGTTCTGGACTCTCAGCTGTTCTGCTCTCAGGATGTCTGGTTCTGGGCTCTCTCTTGGCTATTTACTGCAGCCTCTCCAGGATGTGTGTGTGTGTGGTTCTGGTTCTGGACTCTCTTGACTGTTCTGTCTCTCAGGATGTGTGTGTGGTTCTGGTTCTGGACTTTCTTGACTGTTCTGTCTCTCAGGATGTGTGTGTGGTTCTGGTTCTGGACTCTCTTGACTGTTCTGTCTCTCAGGATGTCTGGTTCTGGACTCTCTTGACTGTTCTGTCTCTCAGGATGTCTGGTTCTGGACTCTCCAGCTGTTTCTATCTCTCAGGATGTGTATGTGGTTCTAGTTCTGGACTCTCTTTCCCAGGCTGTTCTGTCTCTCAGGATGTGTGCGCCGGTCATGGTGGAGCTGGAAGGAGAGACGGATCCTCTGCAGATCGCCATGAAGGAGCTGAAGTAAGAGTCACTTCCTGGTTAAGAAGATGATTAACTCGTTTCCACACGTTCAGGAGAAACATGATCAGAGTTATCAAATCGAAGGCAGCTCACCTTATCTATCACCTTTACCTCCCGGGGCAGCTCCTACCCTGGAAGGGTGGAGGAGTGTTCCTCGTCTCAGGAACGTTCGAATAGATGAGATCTTCCTGAAGGAACAGAGCTTTAAGACTTAAAGCCCCAAAACAGCAGATTTCTAAAATAAATTCACTGAAGCAGTTAATCAATAATCTTCTGTAAAAATAAAACCAAAATTAACATCAGACCTCAACCTCTAGAGTCCCCATTCTCACGTCGGGCCAATCAGAACAGGGGTTCCTAGTGGTGAGGGAGTTCCCCCGCATCGGAAGATTGTGGGTTCGATTCCCTCACAAGTAGGTTGCCCTGAGGTACCCTTGTGCAAGGTACCGTCCCCATCACTGCTCCCGAGCGCACCGCCATGTTCCCCCTGCTGCACGGGGTGTGTTTGTGTGGGGGTTAAATGCGGAGGTCCAGTTTGGTTGTGGGTCTCTGTGTGCTCTGCTGTGACCTCGCAATGACGAGGGTTTTCACTTTCAGGAGAGAAGAGTTTGGACTCTTTCTGATTTTCAATAAATTAATGTTAAACTTTCTTCCGTGAACAAATAAGAGAAGAAGAAAAAAGCAGGATCTGTACTTTAAACTGGAAACTTTTAAAATGTTTTGATGAGAGCCTTTTGAACACAACATCTCTGATTCTGGAAGCGAACAGACTCCAAATCTAATCGATCAATAAAATTGTACAAAATGCGTATTAAAATTGGGTGCTTAAGGGGTCCCTCTCCCCATCACTCAGTGAACACAATATCTCTCTGGGTGTGTAGGGTGGTCTCCCTCTCCCCCATCCTCAGTAGAACTGTCCTCTCTCTCTCTCTCCTCTCTCTCTCTCTCTCTCTCTCTCTGGAGGTGTGTAGGTGGTCCTCCCTCTCCCCATCACTCAGTAGAACTGTCCTCTCTCTCTCTGGGTGTGGGTGGTCCTCCTCTCCCCCCATCACTCCAGTGAACTGTCTCTCTCTCTGCTCTCCTCTCTCTCTCTCTCTCTCTCTCTCTCTCTCTCTCTCTCTCTCTGGGTGTGTAGGGTAGTCCTCCCTCTCCCCCATCACTCAGTAGAACTGTTTTCTCTCTCTCTCTCTCTGGGTGTGTAGGGTGGTCCTCCCTCTCCCCCATCACTCCAGTAGAACTATCCTCTCTCTGGGGTGTGCAAGGTGGTCCTCCTCTCCCCCATCCTCCAAGTAGAACTGTCTCTCTCTCTCTCTCTCTCTCTCTCTCTCTCTCTCTCTCTCTCTCTCTCTCTCTCTCTCTCTCTCTCTCTCTGGGTGTGTGGGGTGGTCCTGTTGGGTGGGAGAACGTGTGAAATGTTGTGTGTGTGTGTGTGTGTGTGTGTGTGTGACAGGAGCAGGAAGATCCCCATCATCATCCGTAGGTATCTACCTGACGGGAGCTACGAGGACTGGGGCTGCGACGAGCTCATCATCACAGCTAGTTTATCCTGAACACACACACACACACACACACACACACACACACTCACTCTTCATAAGTGCAGCAAAGCAGGCTGAACTGTAATGGATGTAAATCTGCCCGCTGCCTCGTGGCTGTGCAGTGTAAAGTGAACTCTGTCCACTAGAGGGAGCCCGAGCGCCGTTCTGAGCGGAGTGTTGTTTGAGTTTGTTTTAATAAAGTTTTGTATTTAAACTGATGTGAGTTCTGATCCTGCTGTTCAGTTACTGATCCGAACCCAAACCTCCCTTCAGAGTAACATACACCGCTCAGAGGACCAGGTCTCTCTCT
>JABMDN010025081.1:10000-14613 GCA_017165825.1 Hepsetus odoe
CAATTTACCAACTGAAATACTCACTCTAGATGTTCTCTAATGTTCTCCTGTTCTGTGTGAGCTAAAGCAGCCCATCAGTGCCAGTGCAGTGATACAGATCTCATTAGAGCACCTCCACCTGGTGTAGCATGGTGCTAATTGCTGGGATACATGTTTTCTTGCTACATTAGCCTCATGGCTCCAGCACAAAAACTTGCTTTTGGGAAAATATGGGGAAATTCTTGACCCATTTTTGCCCAACTTTTCACTTTAAATGTGTCGGACCACCCTCTGCTCACAGCAGCCCACCATTCATCAACGTATTGTGTTTTATATTGTGACCTGTTCTCCATTCAATCCTCGCTCACCTCCTGCCCACAAGATTCAGGTCCTGTTTATCATCGTTGTCCTCACCCCCATGTTTATGTTTGTCTCTGGCAGGGTGTGTGTTTATGTGTGTGAGACGGTTAAAAGAAGGTGGTATATACAGTTTGTTTCCAGTGGGAGGGGCCAAATATGAAGACCATTCAGGCCATCTTCTTCATCATCGTCGTCGTCATCACCTCGTGCCTATATGTCCGTCTCTGGGCCGGGTGTGTTTGCGAATGGGTGTCATGGTCGGGAGAGGGTGGTGTACACGGGCTGTTCCCAGTGGGTGGGGCTGTGTGACTGGGGGCCGGAGGCGGGGTCAGTGATGGCGGTGTAGAGTGGCCTCTGGGCGGGGCCCATGTAAGAAAAGGCAGAGTAAAGGCCGGACGCCTGGCTGGAGTGGGCGTAGTAGGAGCTGGATGCTTGGTGCTCGGCGTAATCGGCGAACGGCGCCGCCCTGGTGGCCAGAGAAGGGAAGGCGGAGCTGTAGTGTGGAAGACTGAGTGGTGTGTAGGTCACGTGAGATCCGGAGGGCGAGGCATCACTGGAAAAATGCGTCTCGCTCTTGATCTGCGTCTTCCCGCTGCTCTCCGAACCCAAATGCTGCTGCTGTTTGGACAGCCAGGTGGCAGAGTGGCCGCTGGCAGCAGCTAGTGCTGAGGAGATGCCATAAGAGTAGGGGGCGGAGCTGGAGCTGGCCGACGCCCCTGAGCCCTGCTGGTGGTGGCCATTGGGCGGCAGGTACTGGTCAAACTCGTTGACGTCGAAGGGCTCCATGTTGGCCATCACCTCGTGGCTGATCTCGCCGATGTCCACGTTGCCGAAATCAATGTGCGGTTTGCCGCCACCAGAAGCAGATGAGGAGGCGGAGCTTCCATCTGAACCCACCCCCAGGGTGCTTCGGCTGCTGGCCCCGCCCTCTCTCTTCCCTTCCCCAGATTTACCCCCCTGGAGTTCGGTTTTGGGAGTGGTGGGGGGTGTGGGGGGGCTGTGGTTCGGACCTGCATTCAAAACCATCAACAAAGGAATACGAGTCAGAACGCTGGACATTCAGGCTCTTCTGGAAAACGGCACAACAATAGACTGTTAATTAGCATATTGGTTTCATTAATTAACATATCGGGCCTAGTATTGCTTTAATTCATTCTTTAAATTGTTGTTACTAATAATTGGAATCTCTGTTCTAATAACTGAAACAATTTGTCTAATTATTGTTTTTTTGGTGCAAATAATTTGGAAATTGGTTCTAATTACTGGAATATTACTCCGAATAATCAGAGTACTGGTTCTAGTGATTGGTATATTCAGATATATAGAACATTAATGGAGAAAAATGTTTCTTTTGATTAAAAATTTGGTTCTAGCCACTGCAACATTGGTTTAAATGATTGAAACGTTGGTTCTATTAGCTGGAACACTCATTCAGATCATTTGGAAATTTAGTTCAGACAGTCATTGGTTTTAATGATTGGAAAATGATTCCAAATAATTGGAATACTAATTGTGGAGACTGACATATTGGTTCTAATATGTGGAACATTGGTTGCTATAAACTGGAATATTAGTTTAAATAACTGAAATATAAATTGAATTTTGGTTTTAATGTTTAAAAATGAAGCAGAAGCTCTCCGTCGCAGGAATGCGATGCTGGAACTTGGTCGTTAATGTTAAACTGGGAAACGTGTACAGTGCCACTCAGTACTGTAGTGGGTGGCAGTTTTTTTGAGTGCTGAGAATCTCATGCTGTGCACATTTTTGTTTATTTCCTTAATCCAACCCTCCTGATCCTGCTCATCTTCTCATTATCAGAGCTTCAGGAGCAGGAAAACACTGAACCATGCACAGCATGGTGTGTCCACGAGAGCGACAGGGATGCAGGAGGACATTGTTCCCCAACTCTGGGTTCATTAGCCTCAGCTCTGGCCATCTACAGCCGTCAGGAACGTCTGAAGCCACTGGGGCTTCACTGGAGACGTTACTCGCTCAGCTCTGGAGCTGTAGGCTAAACCTCACTGACTGCATGTGAAGGACAGTATGGAGTCTCACCTGCAGCGTGTGGGTGGTGCCCGTCGCCCAGTGGAGACCCTGCCCCTCCTCCGTGGGCCACTTCCAGGTGGAGGCTCTTGTAGTGGGACTGGCTGTGGCTGACCTCGGAGTCGCCGGGACCGTCCTGCTCAGTGCTGGAACCCAGTTTTCCGTTCTTGCGTCTGCGCGGCTGGTACTTATACTCAGGATAGTCCTTCTTATGCTGCTTCCTCAGACGCTCTGCCTCCTCGATAAACGGCCTCTTGTCATTCTCATTCAGCAGCCTGAAACACACACACACACACACACGCACACGCGCGGGTCATATATCAGACTGGGTCACAAAGGTAGAGGTTCGAACTCCACACCTGGAGATAAGAGGCTTCTCTGCCTGAATGCTTGCTCAAGGTGATCCCAAGCAGACAGGAACATTATTATGAAAGTGAAAGTGACTATTCTTGTCATTGCGAGGTCACAGCACAGCACTCAGTGAACCACAACAAAATTGGACCTCTGCATTTAACCCATGCACACACCGTGCAGCAGTGGGCAGCTATTGAAAGCGCCCGGGGAGCAGTGACAGGGACGGTACCTTGCTCAAGGGTACCTCAGGGCAACCTACTGGTAGGGAATCAAACCCACAATCTTCCAATGCAGGACTAATTAATATGCAACTGATTGCATATTAATTATGCAACTAATTAATAGCTAAATAACTAATTATATGAGTTATTTTCAATTAGTTTAGAGACACATCACTTTTTTAAGGTGGAGTCAGTGGGCAGTGCTTTGGGAGGTGTGTCTCCAAACAGAAATAGATCTGAAGTTGATTTTGATTTATATCAGCTATTTGTGCTGAATGTTGTGTTGAACTGAAGTGTTATTTTGTTGCGAAGCGATAAAGTTTTCATCTGACACTCTGTTTAAAGTAGTTTATAAACCGGCAAGAAAACCCTGCAAATAATGGAAGGTTAACCAGTTTCCATGATTGTGGGTGGTTTATTTTTGGGTCTGGTTCATCTTAAACGCTTGAAAGACGCTCTGCCTCTACCTGCACCCCAAAATCAACCTGCCACCAATCCCCACACAGTCATGAGTAAAGGTGGAATAAAGGAAGCCAGCCAGCAGAAAGGATCCCATTTACATCACAGACATTTCTCCCTTTGAGTTTCATCGTCAGGACTGACGGAGGTGCAGGCAGGAGGATTCAGAAGAATAACAGTCTCTGTTAAGAGCAGTGAACGGTCTGTAAAAGCTGTAGGAACACACAGGCTTCGGTAGCTGTAAAGCTCCTGCAGCTTCGGCCTGGTTTCGTGTTTTTCTGCCTGAAAGCCTTAAAGCCTTAAACCCTCTTTAGCAGAGCTTTTCTCGTTGGGTCTCGTTCTCGGCTGCTGCACATTTCTGTGTTTTCTCCGCCCTGACGCACTGAACCCTCATGGTTCACTAACGAGCTGAATGAGGAGCATCAGAGCAGAAACACACACAAATATGCAGTTCCTCTCATTTACATCAGATCTCCATGAACGAGATGGCTGCAGCCTTTGGGACGGTCCTTCAGGCCAGGACAGCGTGTTCTGTGACGCTGCCGGCCGGTTGGATGGTCCGTGCTGGTGGATCCTCCTCATGATTCGCTGCTGTTCGCTTTATTCTGGCCAGGCTGGCCTGCATATGGTTTGTAACGATCTTGGGGAGGTCAGAGTGAGAGTGTGTGAGCCAAACACTCCGCTGTCTGTCCTGCTTCAACCCCACTTACCCCCGAACACCAGCGGAGTGGGACAACGGCATCATTAACTCTGTGTCGAGGCCGTCACGCTCACAAATGTCTTTACACATTTAAATCAACAGCGGAAGAAAAAAGGAACACCATATCAATAATGGATCAATAGAACTCAGTAGTAACATTGTATCAGGTGAAGAACAAAGAACGTAGTAATACTGTATCAGTTCTGGATCAGTAGTAACACATCACGTCCATATCGACAGATTAACAGGTGTGGTCAAAAATAACAATGTATCAATTGTAAGATCAATAGTGATCAATAGTAACTGTATCAATCAAAGATCAATAGTAACTCTGCATCAGTAGAAGATCAGTATTAACTCTGTATCAGTAATAGATCAGTATTAACTCTGTATCAGTAATAGATCAATATTAACTCTGTATCAGTAATAGATCAGTATTAACTCTGTATCAGTAATAGATCAGTATTAACTCTGTATCAGTAATGGATCAAAATTAA
>JABMDN010025083.1:0-12148 GCA_017165825.1 Hepsetus odoe
TCTTTAAATTTGACCTATTTTAAAATCAGTACATTACATTTTAACTCTCCATTGCACCTGCTAGGAATCTTGGGACTGCTTTTCTTATCAAGTGTTAACTTAAATAAATTTCAGTTTAAATTTACATTTACAGCATTTATCAGACGCTCTTCTCCAGAGAGACTTCCATGTCCTGATTACAGGGACAGTCCCCCCTGGAGACACTCAGGGTTCAGGGTCTCAGGGACCCAGTGGTGGTAGTGCTGGAGGTGGGATTCGAACCTGGGACCTCTTGAGCCACAGGTCCATAGACAAGTACCACCACTAGACCTGCCTTGAGTCAGAAGGAAAAGGATGCTTTACTCTGAACCTCCAGCCAAGACTGTCCTTCTGTCTGAAAGAAGATGGAGTGAAAAGGTTCAAAAACATAATAAACATTTAATCCCCTAAATTAAACTCCATTTAGGGTCAATCGAAAAAATTCCCAATTAAATGAATAATTGAAATCTTTGACACGCACCAGCTCATTCCTCACTTAAATATAAAATATTAGTTCTATAAAGAAATGAGCAATTCCTAATTCATTTTTTCAAACTATATCCATTTTGTGGCCACAAGAGGGAGACAAACGGTCAGAATTGAGCTCCTCACTGAACATTTCTATAGATTTTCTGGAGGTCCTCTGGTTTTCTCTCCATCAGAACCTCAACCAGTGAATTCAGTCTCTTAATTACCCTAATCATAACCCTCAACCAGGAGCTTCCACAGCTTTAAGGTTTGAGGTTCCAGTCTTTGCAGCACTAATCCGTTTAGAGGTGAATAGAATATTATTCCACCCTATCAAGCCCAGAAACTTCAACACATAAGGATTGGATTAGATTCTTAAAATGATATTCTACAAATTGATGCAGAAACCTTTTTCACATGATGAAATTAAATCAACAGCACTCAGGAGAAAACAACACCAATTAAAGCAACTCCAAATATTTTCATTAACGTATAAAAATAAAAAAGAATAAAAATGAGAAAAATATATTTGTTCAGGATTTGCTTACAAAACTCTTTTCTTTAGAACAAACAGAAAAAAAGAAAAATGCTCTGAAAGAGGAATTACAGGTGCAGAGTAACAATGCTTTACGCGAAACTCCACAAAGTGGCAAAGAATTAGAAACAACAGTGCAGACAGATAAAAAAAAAGCTGATCTCTGTTATTTTTATGTATTACAACATTCTTTTATTTGATTTATTTACAAGCTATTGTTCTGTCTAAACCCTTCTAGAACACATTCAAACAGAATTAAAAGGTGAAGACTTGGGTGTCACTTTGTCCTGGAGAAAAGCTTCCTTTTTCAAGTCCAGGCCACTTGTGAAGTATTTCTAGCTTTGCTGTATGTGATGATTGTCCACTGGCTCCCTGTTCTTCTTCATGTGTGGGTAAAAATGGAGGAAGGTGCGGATCTTCATGGCTGCAAGGTCCTGCACTGTTTGATCTCCATCAGTACACTATAACAAAAAAATTTAGTTTTTACAAAAAAATACTGGCAGCTGTGGTTGCCAATACAATGCTGTAAAAAGTACAGTAAATATGTAAACAACTTTACAGAACAACCTGTGAATTTTACCGTTAAAAACTGTTGTAAATGACAAAAAAAAAACATTTTAAATGGGTAAACCTAACAGTCCTTTTTTCTTATAGAATTGGCATAACAATGCTGCTATCAGACATTTTTTCTGTAAGATTTACATGCAGTTTTTACTCATTGGACATTGAATCTCATTCAATTTCACAAAAAATTGTATGAAAAACAACACTAACTCTAAAACCCTCATTTTAATACTGTCTTTTAACTGCATTCTTCTGCAAATTTTACTAAAAAGTTCTTTATATTATTTATTTGAATATTAAAAACATGTTTACTGTGAAAGCAGCAAGTGTCTCCTTTTATCTTATTAAACAATCTTTTAATCTCTTTAAATTTGCAATAGTAATGGACAGGCTGATGGATGAGATTTTTGTTGGGTGTGACGAGGACGGACAGGATTAGAAATGAGTATATTAGAGGGACAGCTCAGGTTGGACGTCTTGGAGACAAAGTTAGAGAAGCAAGGCTGCGTTGGTTTGGACATGTGCAGAGGAGAGACGAGGAGTATATCAGGAGGAGGATGTTGAAGATGGAGCTGCCAGGAAAGAGGAGAAGAGGAAGACCAAAGAGGAGGTTTATGGACATGGTGAGAGAGGACATGCAGGTGTTCTGTTTGAAGGTGGAAGATGCAGAGGACCGGAAGAAATGGAAATGGATGATCCACTATGGTGACTCCAAAATGGGAGCAGCCGAAAGAAAAAGAAGAAAGTTTATCGTATGGTGAGTGATCATAAACATTTTTCAACTTATTTTTTAAATATGGTTCTGTGTTTAAATCCATCCTGACTGTAAATTAAAGGGTCGTTTATCAGTTTTGTAACTTCACGATCTTTCCTTTCTAAGACTCTGTTAGCCTGATAGCACAGCAGCTTGATAAAGGCAGTTTAATTGAATTCCCACCTTAAATGACGCCTCTGGTGCAGTGCGCTGACGTAACTGAGGTGGGCGGGGCCAGAACAGGTAAGGAAATGGTGTTGTCATAATGATGTATTTTCATAAAAATGTCAGTTAGAGTTCCTTATTTGTTTAATGCACATAACCACCCCATTTTATTTCACATTGTAGACATAAAACAATATGGAGAACCTGGAAGAACCGGCAGAGGAAGTGTGTGTTGAGCTAAACATTCTGGTTGGATGGTTAAATTAGTATGAACGATCCAATAATAGGAAACTTATTATTATAAGTTATGTTCATTATGTTTGCTGATGATATTGTGATCTGCAGTGAGAGCAGGGAGCAGCTTGAGGAGAACCAGGAGAGATGGAGATCTGCTCTGGAGAGGAGAGGAATGAAAGTGAGTAGGACAAAGACAGAAGACATGAGTGTGAATGAAAGTGAGGACAGTGGAGTGGTGAGGATGGAGGGAGTAGAGGAGATGAAGTGGAGGAGTTTAAATACTTGGGATCAACAGTTCAGAGTAACGGTGAGTGTGGAAGAGAGGAGAAGAAGAGAGTGCAGGCAGGTTGGAATGGGTGGAGAAGAGTGGCTGGAGTGATCTGTGACAGACGGGGACCAGCGAGAGTGAAAGGGAAGGTTTACAGGACAGTAGTGAGATCAGCTATGTTATACGGGTTGGAGACGGTGATGAAAAGACAGGAGGCGGAGCTGGAGGTGTCAGAGTTAAAGATGCTGTGATGTTCGTTTTTCGAAGGTGGTCTGTATGAAAGAGGAAGATGCACAGGACAGGAAGAAATGGAAACAGATGATCTGCTTTGGTGACCCCTAAACGGGGGTCAGCCAAAAGAAAAAAAAGAAGAAGAAGATCCAATAATAGGACACATGAAGACACCAAACAACACACTTCTGCACTTTAATCAATAACAGTTATTAGCCTTAATCTTCCATTGGAGCACAGTCCCATCATCTGGGCACAGTGTCTCTCTGTCCTGTGAACCACACTTAATGTACAATGAAGGAGACTGGGCTGTCGAACAACCTTCCTTTACCACTGGGCCTAAAATGTGGAAGACTGGTGTTAAATTTGAGCTTTGTCTTATCCAGTGTGCAGAACTGGAACGTCTGGAAAAATATCTAAAAAGTCACACCCCACTGCCCATGGTTCCTCTGAGGTTCCCTTGATCGGGGTTCCATCCCCATCACTCCGCAGTTGCTTGCTGTCCCCTGAAGGACAGTGTTTGTGGCTTAAATTAAAAGATAGAAATACAGAGAGAGAGAGAGAGAGAGAGAGAGAGAGTTCTGTTTCTTAAATTTTCTTTAATTTCTTTAAATAGCAGTCTGTTGCTATGGATACAAGTAAACAACAACAAAGTCAGTCATTACACATTAAAAATAAACACACACGCATGCACACACACCCATAAACACAAGTTATACACGCTTGGGCTGAGAAGGGGCTGGTAGTGGGAAGTTAGTGGGGTAGTTTACCATGTAAGTGGAACACAGTCCAGCCCGGACTGTGTTCCACTTACATGGTAAACTTCAGCGGCAGGTCAGGGTGATCAGCCGCATGTCAGGAAATGTGTCCGGAAATAAATATTGAATAATAACAGCACCTGGACTCATGGTAATGTCTGCCCCTGACCTCTTGATCCTACAGATGCGTAGGTTCAGCAAGGATAGTGGGGTCAGCTGGTTCAGCTGAGTTAACTGGGTTGTCTGTTTCACACCACCCCCAGCTTCATCCACACCAGCCCCGCCTACCCGCCAACACTTTCAGCCAAAGGAAATAAAAGTTCAGTACATTTCTAGCTGAAGATAAAGTGACTCAGCATTGGTTCTTACCGCTAAGATCCCGGGATGGAAACTGACATGTCCTGAGTTGAGGGACAGAAGATGATGGCCTAGTCAGGAAGCTAATGCTATCAGCATTTATGCTAGCCTCCTCAGAATGAAGGCTGTGAATAAGGGAAAGGGAAGTCATTGAAAGGGTCAGTTTGGTGTCCATGGGGGTCTCTAGGACCTGAAGCAGCCAGAGCATGATGACCCTCGTCCTGAATCCAGTTTGGGTGAGACGGTGTCCTGAACCTCTGCATGGATCAGATCACTCTCATTTGCTAAAATATGTTTCACCAGACAGTTTGCAGCTTCATCAATATTAATGTTCTCCTGCAGGGGGTGAAAGAGAGACAGAGAAAGAAGCCGTTGGCTATTCATCAATAACACAGGTACAGGGTACAGGTCTTCCCACTGCTGTGTCCACTCAGAGTCCATATTTAGTGAATGGTCAGACAGTGCAGGGGATGGTGAGTCTGTAAAGTGACTACTGACTCTATTGTGAACTGCTAGGGTTCTCCTCTCTATGGAGAACCATCAGTGACTGTCCTTCAGGAGGGCTGTGCTTCACCAGTGTTTTATCTTAAGAAGATTCTGAGAGAGACTACCCAGAAGTGGACCATCTTCTAACACAGGAGATAGTTTCCTACAGCAACAGTGAGAAACCTGCAGGTTCACAATGCAGAAACAGCAGCCCCTCCTTATTTGTTTTAAAATGGTTACATTTTTTTCTTCCTCATCAGTAAAAAAAAAACATCCTGCAGGAAGAATTACAGCAGACTACTCTGAACTTTAGACTTGCCCATACTGACTGGAGAATGTACTTTAGACCAACCCAGGACTGGACTTTAGACTGACTGGAGACTGGACTTTAGACTCAAACAGATCTGCACTTTACATTGACTGGATACTGGACTGCACACAAACTGGAGATGGTACTGGTCCATGTGTTTCAGTATTCTGTTAGTGTTTCTAACTGATCCAACATTCAGGAAAAAACTTTCAGCAGGACTGACACAAGCTGACACACGTATGGACTTTAGACTGATGGTAGTCTGGACTGATTCAAATTTGGACAGTTACAAGAAACTGGACTTTATGCTGACGCAAGTCTGTAATTTAAACTGACCATAGACCAGACTTGCCTTTAATGACTAGAGTGTGGAATTTAGATTTGCTTGTATTGACTTGAGACCAGACTAATTGGAGATTGGACTTTAGAATTGCCTGTACTGCCTGTAGACTGGACTGGATTTTAAACTGACTCTAGTCTGGACTTTAGACTATTTGGAGACTGGACAGACTCGAGTCAGGACACTCAGATCTGTGTGACAGAACTGGAGAGAATGGACCCTACCTTGGCAGATGTCTCAAACCAGCCAAGGAACCCATTCTCCTGGCAGAACTGCTCCATCTTTAGGGCGTTGTTGGTCAAAACGTCTCCGTCCTGGTCACACTTGTTAGCGAGGAGGACAGCAGCCACTTGTTTACCACTGGACAAGCTGAGTTTAGTGTCCAGATCCTCTTTCCACTTCGTCACTGCCTCGAAGGTGGATGGACGTGTGACATCAAACACGATAAAGGCACCCATGGCCTCACGGTAATAAACACGGGTCATGTTCCCAAAGCGCTCCTGACCTGCCAAGAGGAACCGGAACATGTGAGAACCCTGTAAATGTCCAGAATGTTCTGAAACATCCTCCACACTGGTTTAACACCCAAAGAAACATTGGCCGAAACAAGAACCAGATATTTTAGCGGCCTGAGGCCTGAGTTATAATTGTACGGTTCAACAAAACAGTGGGTCATACACAGCCTAATTTATGACCATCCTCACACGTTCTGAGCACATGATTATGGTGAAGGTGTTGGTGGTGGTCTTGGTGTTTATGGTGACAGTGGCAGTGTTGTTGGTGGTCTCTCTCTCTGGAAATCTCCCTCACATGAGCGAGAGACACATGATCTCACACAGGCAGGGTTTGAGGTTCAGCTGCCTGTGAGGCTACAGAGTCTTAAAGAAACTTCACGTGACTGTTCTATTTTGTAAGGAGATACAGGCTGTGTTCCAAAACAAACAAGCAGCTCAGTGCTCTAGATTCACTACGGATAACGTTTAAGACACAGCACAGGCAGTGTTCTACTAATATTCAAGAAGGTAAGTGTTCTAGCAATATCCAGTTTGACCATTGGGAAGCAGCCACGTTCTCATGGTTCTCAGCTCTGATTAGGACACAGCCTGTGATGATCACCTGCTCCAAACATGGGGGCGGTTAAACATAACCGGTTTTGTAGGCTGAGACTCTGGGTTCCAAATCGAGTAGCAGGTCAAAACCACCATGGAGCTTGTTTATGGTTCCGGACCATTAGTGTGGTCAGCTGATCTAAAGCTTGGATGCTCTGGACTGTCCAGACTGTCTGCGGGGATCAACGATTACCTGCAATGTCCCAGAGCTGCAGGCGGACGGTGTCCTGCTCCAGGTTCAGTACTTTGAGGGCGAAGTCCACGCCAATGGTGGCCCTGTAGTTTGGCGAGAAGCTGTGGTGGACGTAGCGTTTGATGATGCTGCTCTTTCCCACTCCAAGGTCCCCGATGACCAGGATCTTATACAGGTGCTCTTTCTGCTGCTGCATGGTAGACACTGCTGAGCGCCGCTGCGCTGGGTGCAGGAGGCAGAACAGGGAGTCTCTCTGGGACGCCCCCAAATTCACCCTGGTTGGGAGGAGGAAGAATAGAGGAGGGAAAGAGAGGGGGAGGAGAATGAGGCTTGAAACTTGTGACTCCAAAGAGAGGCATGAGACTGGGGTCAAAAGATCACGTGCCTCCAACCATATATTCACCCTGGTTGGGAGGAGGAAGAACAGAAGAAGACTGAATCCTGAATCCTGACTGATTCCAGATCCATCCTGCCCTGTTTTGTGTATTATGTTGTGTCTTATGTTGTCTTGTGCAGCACCAGGGTCCTGGAGGAACGTTATTTCGTTTCACTGTGTATATGGCTGAAATGGCAAAATCCTACTTGACTTGATACAACGCCCATGAGCCTGAGAACAAAAGATCAATCAGAATCAAAATAACCTCATTTTCTAAACTGCTTTCCGAAGTGTTTTGTACCTTCTAGATGTAATGTGGAATAAAAATAATTAAATGTAATGTTTATCAAATATACTTCAGTAATGACAATAGCACTGCCTACAGTACTGGCGCTAGTGCTGACTACAGAACTAACATTAGTACTGATTAAAGCACAGACCACTGTGCTGTGCCATGGTTAACAATGACAAGAACGGTCACTTCCACCTTATTTGTATTTAAAGTAGACAGCTATGGGGGGGTTGCAGCTGCAACTAACCCTTGGAGCGAAGCTTAAATCTTCAGGGGGAGGGGAGGGGGGGGGTAAACTAAACACCCTTTCATAAAACACTTTCAAAATTAAAGTCCAAACCATTTGGACTTCGCACCATGTCTCCTACAAACCCAAAATCATACACAAACCAAAAGCTTTAAAATCAACTTTTATTGGACAAACAGCAGGGGGGGGGAATTGACCAGTACAAATCAAAGGAAGAACCCCCAAAGCATAAGATCAACCAAAACATGTTTAAAACACAAACTACACACCCGTACACCCTTCCCTTCACCTGAGGCCGAACCTGCGGACAAATGAACTTTCCTGAACTGCGGAAAACACCAAGCAGAGCCAAAACTAACTCAGTCATCCATCTGAGATTAATCCCCACCCACATAAACACGCACTCTTTGGACTAAAAGAATCTTAATTTTCCCTTTTAAAACTGGATCAGGTTCTGGACAACAGGTAAGATCCTCACAACTGAGCGATGGGTTTGGCTGCAACAGCAATGCTCTCGATGGCACACTCATCCGTCCCACGGCGGATCCGGAAATAGCCACTCTCACCCCAGCCAGACCCCCAACTGTTCTTAACGATCCAGTACTTCTCCCCGGTGCTGGGACAGCGGCCATAGCCCACCAGCAGTACGGCATGGTTGGTCAGCTCGAAGGGGTTGACGGCATCCCGCAAGCCAGTGTGATGGTAAATACCCTCCTTGTAGTGCATAAAGTCGGGATAGACCTCCAAGGCCACGCCCAGTGGGCCATCCCGTACCAGCTCCAGCATCATGGCAGCCTCGCTGCAGCCACCGTAGAAACCACCCACATAGTGGTAGTCAGAGACATAGTGATGGACGCATCCAGCAGGGAGGTCACACGGAGAGTCCTGAGCCACGTAAGGGAAACAGTCCTCCTCGACGATCCCAAAGTCCTGGACATACTTGCCAATCAGGTACGGAAACCCACCATCACAACCTGGGGGGACCGGGACACAAGAGTTTCATTCACAGCCCACGGGTGTGGAATGTGGAGAGCGTGTCTGATTGTGTTTACCTTGTGAGTACTGGGAACAGGAGACGACCTGCTGGGGGCTGAAGACGGGGGTGTGCGTGTTGTTGGTCTGGATTCTGACTCGGGATTCCAGCATCCCCATCGTAGCAAAAGAGTAACAACTTCCACACGACGCTGCATGCGCACACACACACAGGATATAGGCTCTTAGAAATTTTCTCTTAACCCCAATAAATCATCTAACACACACCCACACATACCTTGGTTGCGGACCGGACTGACGTAATTAACTCCGTTCACATCCCTCCAGTCCCAGTGCTCTGGCAGGCTGGAGGCCGCCATCCTCATCTCCGTGGTGACCAGGGATGGTCGGACTCGCCTGAAGTAACAGTCCAATTACACAGAGCCCGAGGAAAAAAAAAATAAAAAATTTAAATCGCATGTGTGTGAGCGCTGTCCTTCCCCATTCTCAGTGTGAATTGATGGTGTATGTGTGTACCAAGGTGTGCGAGAGGACTGCCCGCCTGCTCTCTTTGTGAGTTGATGGATGCTGAGTCCCTGGTGTTCTAGATAAATAGCTGCTCTCCAGGAATTCTGTGCTGCATTGATCCTCCTTATAAACTCAGCATCATATTTGTACAACCTGAGAAACCTGCAAACATTTATTCAACCTGAGAAACTGACAGACACAGAAATGGCATTTATCAGACGCTCTGATCCAGAGTGACGTCCATGTCCTGATTACAGGGACAGTCCCCCCCCTGGGTTCAGGGTCTTGCTCAGGGACTCAGTGGTGGTAGTGCTGGAGGTGGGATTCGAATTTGGGACCTCTTGATCCACAGGTCCGCAGGCAAGTACCACCACCACCACCACCACCACCCCCCACACACACACACACACACACTCACGGGTCAGGTCGGAGGTCCGGGGAGAATGCAGGCTGGATCCGAAGGTCCATTCTGGGCGAAACTGGTTGGATCTTCTTTCCAGTAAAACAGGCCCAGTTTCTCCCCTGAATATCATGAACCCACCCAGGAAGTGTCTGATCACAATAACTAACAACCACCACCCCCTGCTGAGAAAACTGAGACACAGAGGTAGAAAGTCAGTAAGCTTAGAAATAGACATTTCCTGTAATTACACTCAAACAGAAAGTGGTTTTATCACACTCTCCCCCTCACACACACACACACACACACACACACACACACACACAGTGCAGTGCAGTTGTGCTGGAGGTCCCCAAGGTTCTAGCAGAGAACCAGGATAGATGGACAGAGAAGAAAGTGTAAGAGGTGATTAAAGGTGGACAGAAGAGGAAGTATAAGTGGTGATTTAAGATGGACCTTGAAAAATCCAAACCACTTGTAGTCATTGATTTGCAGCTCAAAGCCCTGATTGTAGATCAGGGTGAAGAACCCAGTGTGACCCAGATCATCCACAGCAACCGACAGCTTCTGCAAGGTCACGGTCTCCGTCCTCACCACTGGACCTACCAGAGACAGAGGGACAGGGACACACCGACAGTCACCTACTTCACTCACCCCCAACGATTGCATCATGGGAGCTGTAGTTCCTAAACAATGCGGGATCAGCAGAACTCACTTTTAAAAAAAAAGACTACCAGCTTCTGGTTTAGGATTCAGGATCTGCTGCACATTGTAAGGTGGGTCACACACACTGACCTGGTGTAGAACAGTTGATGGTGTTCGTTTGTCCGGTATTGTAAATCTGGAAGCTCCACGTGCCGAGCAGTTCCTCATAAGTGCAGTTCGCAGGAGTGTCCGCGCGCGCGACTCCACAACACAGCGCGAGCGCGAGCCCCAGGAGAGCCACAGTCATCTTCACACACTCAGTTCCAGATACACTAACTACCGCGCGATCCCTGAACAGAGAATCACACTCACTCACACCGCCGAGCCGCTCGCGCTGAAACTGAAAACTCACCCGCGCGCTCTTATCATGTGATCGGGAGTCACGTGACACGGAACCGCGTGGGTTCATCATGTGACTCTGAGCTGATATCATCTAAATGAAATCTCTCTCGCACACAGAGAAGAACACGCATACAGTCACTCACGCTGATAAACACACACAGAGATGATTCTGTTCCAGATGTTTAATAATCATCAAAAAGATTTCATACAGAATCACAACTGGCTTCAGACGTCCAGAAAAGAGAAGGAAGATAGAAATGGAGAGAAAGAAGAGGAAGAGAAACGAGAGAGAGAGAGAGAGAGAGAGAGAGAGAGAGAAAGGAATGATTCTAAACGCCATTTTCTCACTAATATCTCCCACAAAACAAAAAGAACAGAAATGACCTTCAGAAGAACTCTGTTAAATCAGAGTTTTCATTCCAACACAAACACCAGCCCCAAACTAACCAACCAATCAGATTGATAACCAAAAAATAAACATGGGAATCAATCAGATCAATCATTAATAAATTAACAGAGGAATCAATCAGATCAATAAATAAACACAAGGGAAGGTCAACAGGTTGATTTGGCACAGATGGAGAACTTTCACACCATTTACACTTTTCAGAACTGGGTTCAGTCCAAAACAAACCCCACTAAACCCACAGAACCACAGCATCCACTGAACCCATCAAACCCACTGTCCCACAGAACCCCCAGACCATTGACCGACTGAGCTCTCTGAACCCCAGAACCAACAAACACACTGCAACCAGTGAAGCACCAAAACCACCAAACTCAGTGGACCGAGTCCTGTTCTGGGACACGTGGTCCTGGAAGTGAAGCAGGTTTCACACTTTAATGTAACTGTCATGTTTACAAATGAAACATTTTTTTATTTTTATTAGAATTTCCACAACTTACACACACACATTCATTCATTAATACAATCCCCCCCCCCAACACACACACACACACACACACACACACACAGAGTCAGATTCAACCCTAACCCTAGAGCTATTAAAGAAAATTATTCATTCAAATCAAACCCAAACAAATAAACAATAAAACGCAAACAAATAAACAAACTAATCAATCAGATTGTTAGCCAGGAAAATGTTCCTTAATGTTCATTAACATCAGTGTGTGTATGTGTGTGTGTGTGTGTTGATGGTAATATTGCTTTACATCTAAAAAAATGCAACATTTATTCATATTATTTTAGAAAAGGAACACGGTGTCACCATAAAAATGTAAATAAGCACACAACACCCCAAGCCCCTCAGCATTGTGAGCTATTGATGAGCTTTATACACACACACACACACACACACACACACACACACACACACAAATATATTTCTGATCACACTTATATTGAGATCTGAACACACACTCATCCTCATCCTTTCTGAGTGTGTGTGAGTGTGTCTGCTGCTTCTCTGGACAGCCCTTTATAAGGTGTGTGTGTGTGTGTGTGTGTGTGTGTGTGTGTGTGTGTGTGTGTG
>JABMDN010025084.1:0-2500 GCA_017165825.1 Hepsetus odoe
GAAGAGGGAGGAAAGAGAGAGCAGAGGTTTCTTGACAAGAATAGTCACTTTCACTTTAATGGTGGGGGTTCAAGGCAAGCTTGATGGTCTGAGAGGACAGGAAGAGACACGTTTGACAAGTGTGGTCAAGTACAAGGGTGCAGGACTGTTCATGGCCTTGTAAGGAAAGAGGAGTGGAAGAAGAGGACTTGAGGTCCTTGAAGACGAGTCTTGCATCAGCATCTGAATCAGTGGTAGAGGTCTGTAACCTTCAGTGGAAGACCTGCCAGAAGAGATTTACAGTAATCCAGCTTGGAGATGACCAGGGACTGGACCAGAAGCTGGGTTGCCTGGGTGGTGAGGAAAGGACGGAAGAGAAGGTGTCTGCAGGACCTAGAAAGATTAGCGATATGAGAGGAGAAAGAGGGCTCATCTTCAAATGTTTACCAAGATTCCTAGCAGTTCTAGGTGGGACAAGAAGTGACCCACCAAAGGAGATGTGAAGATCCAGTCATGGTGATTGATGGCCTTCCAAGTAGAGAAGCTCAGTGTTGTTAGGATTGAGCTTGAGGTGATGAGATGTCATCCATGCAGATGTCAGCCAGACTGTTAGTGACTCGAGTGGAGACCTGTTGATCATCGGAGGGAAAAGAGAGGATTAGTTGAGTGTCGTCTGTATAAGAATGATTGGAGAAGCCACGAGAGACTATGACCTCCCCCAGAGAGCCAGTAGATCGAGAACATCGGTTGTCAGACTTCGTGGTGTGGGCCGATGGCCCTGCCATGACACTTGCTACTGCCGGTCCTGTAGGTAGGAGAAGAACCACTGCCAGGCTGTACCAGAAATCCCCTGGTTGGAGAGAGTGGTCAGGAGGATCTGGTGGTTCACGGTGTCGAAGGTGGCAGAGAGGTCCAGGAGAATCAGGACTGAGGACAGTTTGATCTTGAAGCGTAGACTTCTTCAGAGACCAGTAGAGCAGTTTCAGTCGAGTGTGCCGGTAGAATCCAGCCTGGAAGTGATCCTGGAGCCTGTTCTGAGATAAATAGACGTTGAGTAGATCATGAACAGCTCGTTCTCAGATGCTGGAGAGAAAGGAGGAGGAGAGATACCAGCCTTTAGTAGTTCTGTTCCATCCAGAGAAGGTTTCTTCAGAATAGCAGTGACTACAGCTTGCCTGAAAGCAGATGGAACGTGACCAGTCTTTAGAGATCATTAAGTACTGTGTGTGTGTGTGTGTGTGTGTGTGTGTGTGTGTGTGTGTGTGTGTGTGTGTGTGTGTGTGTGTGTGTGTGTGTGTGTGTGTGTGTGTAGGAGGACCAGGAGAATGTGCAGATTCTCCCAGCTGGTGAAGGACAGCAGGCCAATCAGAAAAGAATCACCACCCCGTACATGACCAAGTACGAGAGAGCCAGAGTCCTGGGAACCCGCGCCCTGCAGATCGCGTGAGTGTGTGTGTGTGTGTGGTTTTGGTTCTGGACTCTCTTGGCTGTTCTGTCTTCCAGAGTATGTGTGTGGTTCTGGTTCACCAGACTCTCCTGGCTATTTCTGTCTCTCCCAGGATGTGTGTGGTTCTGGTTCACAGACTCTCACAGCTATTCTGTCTCTCAGGATGTGTGTGTATGTGGTTCTAGTTCTGGACTCTGCCGGCCTGTTCTGTCTCTCAGGATGTGGTTCTGGTTCTGGACTCTCTTGACTGTTCTGTCTCTCAGGATGTGTGTGTGTGGTTCTGGTTCTGGACTCTCTTGACTCATTCTGTCTCTCCCAGGATGTATGTGTGTGTGTGTGTGTGTAGGGTTTTGTTCTGGACTCTCTGACTTATTTCTGTCTCTCCAGGGGATCATGTGTGTGTCAGTGTGTGTGTGGGGTTCTGGATTTCTGGACTCTCTTGACTGTTCTGTCTCTCTTTTTCTCAGGATGTGTGGTTCTGGATTCACAGACTCTCTTGTTATTCTATCTCTCAGGATGTGTGTGTAGTTCTGGTTCTAGACTCTCTACAGCTGTTCTGTTTTTCAGGATGTGTGAGGTTCTGGTTCTGAACTCTCTTGACTGTTCTGTCTCTCAGGATGTGTGTGTGTGTGTGTGTGTGGGGTTCTGGTTCTGGACTCTCTTGACTGTTCTGTCTCTCAGGATGTGTGGTTCTGGTTCTGGACTCTCTTGGCTATTTCTCTCTCCAGAGATGTGTGTATGGTTCTGATTCCTGGACTCTCTGGCTATTCTGGCTAGGATGTATGTGTGTGGATTCTGGTTCTAGACTCTCTGCTGTGGCTGTGTTCTGTCTCTCAGGATGTAGTTTTTAGTTCTGAGACTCTCTGGCTGTCTGTCTCTCAGGATAGCTAATGGTTCTGGTTCCTGGACTCTCTTGACTGTTCTGTCTCTCCAGAGGATGTGTGTGTGTGTGTGGTTCTGGATTTCTGGACTCTCTTGACTGTTCTGTCTCTCAGGATGTGTGTGTGGTTCTGGTTCTGGACTCTCTTGACTGTTCTGTCTCTCAGGATGTGTGTGTGTGTGTGTAGTTCTGGT
>JABMDN010025084.1:10000-14531 GCA_017165825.1 Hepsetus odoe
AGTGCAGTGATACAGATCTCATTAGAGCACCTCCACCTGGTGTAGCATGGTGCTAATTGCTGGGATACATGTTTTCTTGCTACATTAGCCTCATGGCTCCAGCACAAAAACTTGCTTTTGGGAAAATATGGGGAAATTCTTGACCCATTTTTGCCCAACTTTTCACTTTAAATGTGTCGGACCACCCTCTGCTCACAGCAGCCCACCATTCATCAACGTATTGTGTTTTATATTGTGACCTGTTCTCCATTCAATCCTCGCTCACCTCCTGCCCACAAGATTCAGGTCCTGTTTATCATCGTTGTCCTCACCCCCATGTTTATGTTTGTCTCTGGCAGGGTGTGTGTTTATGTGTGTGAGACGGTTAAAAGAAGGTGGTATATACAGTTTGTTTCCAGTGGGAGGGGCCAAATATGAAGACCATTCAGGCCATCTTCTTCATCATCGTCGTCGTCATCACCTCGTGCCTATATGTCCGTCTCTGGGCCGGGTGTGTTTGCGAATGGGTGTCATGGTCGGGAGAGGGTGGTGTACACGGGCTGTTCCCAGTGGGTGGGGCTGTGTGACTGGGGGCCGGAGGCGGGGTCAGTGATGGCGGTGTAGAGTGGCCTCTGGGCGGGGCCCATGTAAGAAAAGGCAGAGTAAAGGCCGGACGCCTGGCTGGAGTGGGCGTAGTAGGAGCTGGATGCTTGGTGCTCGGCGTAATCGGCGAACGGCGCCGCCCTGGTGGCCAGAGAAGGGAAGGCGGAGCTGTAGTGTGGAAGACTGAGTGGTGTGTAGGTCACGTGAGATCCGGAGGGCGAGGCATCACTGGAAAAATGCGTCTCGCTCTTGATCTGCGTCTTCCCGCTGCTCTCCGAACCCAAATGCTGCTGCTGTTTGGACAGCCAGGTGGCAGAGTGGCCGCTGGCAGCAGCTAGTGCTGAGGAGATGCCATAAGAGTAGGGGGCGGAGCTGGAGCTGGCCGACGCCCCTGAGCCCTGCTGGTGGTGGCCATTGGGCGGCAGGTACTGGTCAAACTCGTTGACGTCGAAGGGCTCCATGTTGGCCATCACCTCGTGGCTGATCTCGCCGATGTCCACGTTGCCGAAATCAATGTGCGGTTTGCCGCCACCAGAAGCAGATGAGGAGGCGGAGCTTCCATCTGAACCCACCCCCAGGGTGCTTCGGCTGCTGGCCCCGCCCTCTCTCTTCCCTTCCCCAGATTTACCCCCCTGGAGTTCGGTTTTGGGAGTGGTGGGGGGTGTGGGGGGGCTGTGGTTCGGACCTGCATTCAAAACCATCAACAAAGGAATACGAGTCAGAATGCTGGACATTCAGGCTCTTCTGGAAAACGGCACAACAATAGACTGTTAATTAGCATATTGGTTTCATTAATTAACATATCGGGCCTAGTATTGCTTTAATTCATTCTTTAAATTGTTGTTACTAATAATTGGAATCTCTGTTCTAATAACTGAAACAATTTGTCTAATTATTGTTTTTTTGGTGCAAATAATTTGGAAATTGGTTCTAATTACTGGAATATTACTCCGAATAATCAGAGTACTGGTTCTAGTGATTGGTATATTCAGATATATAGAACATTAATGGAGAAAAATGTTTCTTCTGATTAAAAATTTGGTTCTAGCCACTGCAACATTGGTTTAAATGATTGAAACGTTGGTTCTATTAGCTGGAACACTCATTCAGATCATTTGGAAATTTAGTTCAGACAGTCATTGGTTTTAATGATTGGAAAATGATTCCAAATAATTGGAATACTAATTGTGGAGACTGACATATTGGTTCTAATATGTGGAACATTGGTTGCTATAAACTGGAATATTAGTTTAAATAACTGAAATATAAATTGAATTTTGGTTTTAATGTTTAAAAATGAAGCAGAAGCTCTCCGTCGCAGGAATGCGATGCTGGAACTTGGTCGTTAATGTTAAACTGGGAAACGTGTACAGTGCCACTCAGTACTGTAGTGGGTGGCAGTTTTTTTGAGTGCTGAGAATCTCATGCTGTGCACATTTTTGTTTATTTCCTTAATCCAACCCTCCTGATCCTGCTCATCTTCTCATTATCAGAGCTTCAGGAGCAGGAAAACACTGAACCATGCACAGCATGGTGTGTCCACGAGAGCGACAGGGATGCAGGAGGACATTGTTCCCCAACTCTGGGTTCATTAGCCTCAGCTCTGGCCATCTACAGCCGTCAGGAACGTCTGAAGCCACTGGGGCTTCACTGGAGACGTTACTCGCTCAGCTCTGGAGCTGTAGGCTAAACCTCACTGACTGCATGTGAAGGACAGTATGGAGTCTCACCTGCAGCGTGTGGGTGGTGCCCGTCGCCCAGTGGAGACCCTGCCCCTCCTCCGTGGGCCACTTCCAGGTGCAGGCTCTTGTAGTGGGACTGGCTGTGGCTGACCTCGGAGTCGCCGGGACCGTCCTGCTCAGTGCTGGAACCCAGTTTTCCGTTCTTGCGTCTGCGCGGCTGGTACTTATACTCAGGATAGTCCTTCTTATGCTGCTTCCTCAGACGCTCTGCCTCCTCGATAAACGGCCTCTTGTCATTCTCATTCAGCAGCCTGAAACACACACACACACACACACGCACACGCGCGGGTCATATATCAGACTGGGTCACAAAGGTAGAGGTTCGAACTCCACACCTGGAGATAAGAGGCTTCTCTGCCTGAATGCTTGCTCAAGGTGATCCCAAGCAGACAGGAACATTATTATGAAAGTGAAAGTGACTATTCTTGTCATTGCGAGGTCACAGCACAGCACTCAGTGAACCACAACAAAATTGGACCTCTGCATTTAACCCATGCACACACCGTGCAGCAGTGGGCAGCTATTGAAAGCGCCCGGGGAGCAGTGACAGGGACGGTACCTTGCTCAAGGGTACCTCAGGGCAACCTACTGGTAGGGAATCAAACCCACAATCTTCCAATGCAGGACTAATTAATATGCAACTGATTGCATATTAATTATGCAACTAATTAATAGCTAAATAACTAATTATATGAGTTATTTTCAATTAGTTTAGAGACACATCACTTTTTTAAGGTGGAGTCAGTGGGCAGTGCTTTGGGAGGTGTGTCTCCAAACAGAAATAGATCTGAAGTTGATTTTGATTTATATCAGCTATTTGTGCTGAATGTTGTGTTGAACTGAAGTGTTATTTTGTTGCGAAGCGATAAAGTTTTCATCTGACACTCTGTTTAAAGTAGTTTATAAACCGGCAAGAAAACCCTGCAAATAATGGAAGGTTAACCAGTTTCCATGATTGTGGGTGGTTTATTTTTGGGTCTGGTTCATCTTAAATGCTTGAAAGACGCTCTGCCTCTACCTGCACCCCAAAATCAACCTGCCACCAATCCCCACACAGTCATGAGTAAAGGTGGAATAAAGGAAGCCAGCCAGCAGAAAGGATCCCATTTACATCACAGACATTTCTCCCTTTGAGTTTCATCGTCAGGACTGACAGAGGTGCAGGCAGGAGGATTCAGAAGAATAACAGTCTCTGTTAAGAGCAGTGAACGGTCTGTAAAAGCTGTAGGAACACACAGGCTTCGGTAGCTGTAAAGCTCCTGCAGCTTCGGCCTGGTTTCGTGTTTTTCTGCCTGAAAGCCTTAAAGCCTTAAACCCTCTTTAGCAGAGCTTTTCTCGTTGGGTCTCGTTCTCGGCTGCTGCACATTTCTGTGTTTTCTCCGCCCTGACGCACTGAACCCTCATGGTTCACTAACGAGCTGAATGAGGAGCATCAGAGCAGAAACACACACAAATATGCAGTTCCTCTCATTTACATCAGATCTCCATGAACGAGATGGCTGCAGCCTTTGGGACGGTCCTTCAGGCCAGGACAGCGTGTTCTGTGACGCTGCCGGCCGGTTGGATGGTCCGTGCTGGTGGATCCTCCTCATGATTCGCTGCTGTTCGCTTTATTCTGGCCAGGCTGGCCTGCATATGGTTTGTAACGATCTTGGGGAGGTCAGAGTGAGAGTGTGTGAGCCAAACACTCCGCTGTCTGTCCTGCTTCAACCCCACTTACCCCCGAACACCAGCGGAGTGGGACAACGGCATCATTAACTCTGTGTCGAGGCCGTCACGCTCACAAATGTCTTTACACATTTAAATCAACAGCGGAAGAAAAAAGGAACACCATATCAATAATGGATCAATAGAACTCAGTAGTAACATTGTATCAGGTGAAGAACAAAGAACGTAGTAATACTGTATCAGTTCTGGATCAGTAGTAACACATCACGTCCATATCGACAGATTAACAGGTGTGGTCAAAAATAACAATGTATCAATTGTAAGATCAATAGTGATCAATAGTAACTGTATCAATCAAAGATCAATAGTAACTCTGCATCAGTAGAAGATCAGTATTAACTCTGTATCAGTAATAGATCAGTATTAACTCTGTATCAGTAATAGATCAATATTAACTCTGTATCAGTAATAGATCAGTATTAACTCTGTATCAGTAATAGATCAGTATTAACTCTGTATCAGTAATGGATCAAAATTAA
>JABMDN010025085.1:0-12108 GCA_017165825.1 Hepsetus odoe
TCTTTAAATTTGACCTATTTTAAAATCAGTACATTACATTTTAACTCCCCATTGCACCTGCTAGGAATCTTGGGACTGCTTTTCTTATCAAGTGTTAACTTAAATAAATTTCAGTTTAAATTTACATTTACAGCATTTATCAGACGCTCTTCTCCAGAGAGACTTCCATGTCCTGATTACAGGGACAGTCCCCCCTGGAGACACTCAGGGTTCAGGGTCTCAGGGACCCAGTGGTGGTAGTGCTGGAGGTGGGATTCGAACCTGGGACCTCTTGAGCCACAGGTCCATAGACAAGTACCACCACTAGACCTGCCTTGAGTCAGAAGGAAAAGGATGCTTTACTCTGAACCTCCAGCCAAGACTGTCCTTCTGTCTGAAAGAAGATGGAGTGAAAAGGTTCAAAAACATAATAAACATTTAATCCCCTAAATTAAACTCCATTTAGGGTCAATCGAAAAAATTCCCAATTAAATGAATAATTGAAATCTTTGACACGCACCAGCTCATTCCTCACTTAAATATAAAATATTAGTTCTATAAAGAAATGAGCAATTCCTAATTCATTTTTTCAAACTATATCCATTTTGTGGCCACAAGAGGGAGACAAACGGTCAGAATTGAGCTCCTCACTGAACATTTCTATAGATTTTCTGGAGGTCCTCTGGTTTTCTCTCCATCAGAACCTCAACCAGTGAATTCAGTCTCTTAATTACCCTAATCATAACCCTCAACCAGGAGCTTCCACAGCTTTAAGGTTTGAGGTTCCAGTCTTTGCAGCACTAATCCGTTTAGAGGTGAATAGAATATTATTCCACCCTATCAAGCCCAGAAACTTCAACACATAAGGATTGGATTAGATTCTTAAAATGATATTCTACAAATTGATGCAGAAACCTTTTTCACATGATGAAATTAAATCAACAGCACTCAGGAGAAAACAACACCAATTAAAGCAACTCCAAATATTTTCATTAACGTATAAAAATAAAAAAGAATAAAAATGAGAAAAATATATTTGTTCAGGATTTGCTTACAAAACTCTTTTCTTTAGAACAAACAGAAAAAAAGAAAAATGCTCTGAAAGAGGAATTACAGGTGCAGAGTAACAATGCTTTACGCGAAACTCCACAAAGTGGCAAAGAATTAGAAACAACAGTGCAGACAGATAAAAAAAAAAGCTGATCTCTGTTATTTTTATGTATTACAACATTCTTTTATTTGATTTATTTACAAGCTATTGTTCTGTCTAAACCCTTCTAGAACACATTCAAACAGAATTAAAAGGTGAAGACTTGGGTGTCACTTTGTCCTGGAGAAAAGCTTCCTTTTTCAAGTCCAGGCCACTTGTGAAGTATTTCTAGCTTTGCTGTATGTGATGATTGTCCACTGGCTCCCTGTTCTTCTTCATGTGTGGGTAAAAATGGAGGAAGGTGCGGATCTTCATGGCTGCAAGGTCCTGCACTGTTTGATCTCCATCAGTACACTATAACAAAAAAATTTAGTTTTTACAAAAAAATACTGGCAGCTGTGGTTGCCAATACAATGCTGTAAAAAGTACAGTAAATATGTAAACAACTTTACAGAACAACCTGTGAATTTTACCGTTAAAAACTGTTGTAAATGACAAAAAAAAAACATTTTAAATGGGTAAACCTAACAGTCCTTTTTTCTTATAGAATTGGCATAACAATGCTGCTATCAGACATTTTTTCTGTAAGATTTACATGCAGTTTTTACTCATTGGACATTGAATCTCATTCAATTTCACAAAAAATTGTATGAAAAACAACACTAACTCTAAAACCCTCATTTTAATACTGTCTTTTAACTGCATTCTTCTGCAAATTTTACTAAAAAGTTCTTTATATTATTTATTTGAATATTAAAAACATGTTTACTGTGAAAGCAGCAAGTGTCTCCTTTTATCTTATTAAACAATCTTTTAATCTCTTTAAATTTGCAATAGTAATGGACAGGCTGATGGATGAGATTTTTGTTGGGTGTGACGAGGACGGACAGGATTAGAAATGAGTATATTAGAGGGACAGCTCAGGTTGGACGTCTTGGAGACAAAGTTAGAGAAGCAAGGCTGCGTTGGTTTGGACATGTGCAGAGGAGAGACGAGGAGTATATCAGGAGGAGGATGTTGAAGATGGAGCTGCCAGGAAAGAGGAGAAGAGGAAGACCAAAGAGGAGGTTTATGGACATGGTGAGAGAGGACATGCAGGTGTTCTGTTTGAAGGTGGAAGATGCAGAGGACCGGAAGAAATGGAAATGGATGATCCACTATGGTGACTCCAAAATGGGAGCAGCCGAAAGAAAAAGAAGAAAGTTTATCGTATGGTGAGTGATCATAAACATTTTTCAACTTATTTTTTAAATATGGTTCTGTGTTTAAATCCATCCTGACTGTAAATTAAAGGGTCGTTTATCAGTTTTGTAACTTCACGATCTTTCCTTTCTAAGACTCTGTTAGCCTGATAGCACAGCAGCTTGATAAAGGCAGTTTAATTGAATTCCCACCTTAAATGACGCCTCTGGTGCAGTGCGCTGACGTAACTGAGGTGGGCGGGGCCAGAACAGGTAAGGAAATGGTGTTGTCATAATGATGTATTTTCATAAAAATGTCAGTTAGAGTTCCTTATTTGTTTAATGCACATAACCACCCCATTTTATTTCACATTGTAGACATAAAACAATATGGAGAACCTGGAAGAACCGGCAGAGGAAGTGTGTGTTGAGCTAAACATTCTGGTTGGATGGTTAAATTAGTATGAACGATCCAATAATAGGAAACTTATTATTATAAGTTATGTTCATTATGTTTGCTGATGATATTGTGATCTGCAGTGAGAGCAGGGAGCAGCTTGAGGAGAACCAGGAGAGATGGAGATCTGCTCTGGAGAGGAGAGGAATGAAAGTGAGTAGGACAAAGACAGAAGACATGAGTGTGAATGAAAGTGAGGACAGTGGAGTGGTGAGGATGGAGTGAGTAGAGGAGATGAAGTGGAGGAGTTTAAATACTTGGGATCAACAGTTCAGAGTAACGGTGAGTGTGGAAGAGAGGAGAAGAAGAGAGTGCAGGCAGGTTGGAATGGGTGGAGAAGAGTGGCTGGAGTGATCTGTGACAGACGGGGACCAGCGAGAGTGAAAGGGAAGGTTTACAGGACAGTAGTGAGATCAGCTATGTTATACGGGTTGGAGACGGTGATGAAAAGACAGGAGGCGGAGCTGGAGGTGTCAGAGTTAAAGATGCTGTGATGTTCGTTTTTCGAAGGTGGTCTGTATGAAAGAGGAAGATGCACAGGACAGGAAGAAATGGAAACAGATGATCTGCTTTGGTGACCCCTAAACGGGGGTCAGCCAAAAGAAAAAAAAGAAGAAGAAGATCCAATAATAGGACACATGAAGACACCAAACAACACACTTCTGCACTTTAATCAATAACAGTTATTAGCCTTAATCTTCCATTGGAGCACAGTCCCATCATCTGGGCACAGTGTCTCTCTGTCCTGTGAACCACACTTAATGTACAATGAAGGAGACTGGGCTGTCGAACAACCTTCCTTTACCACTGGGCCTAAAATGTGGAAGACTGGTGTTAAATTTGAGCTTTGTCTTATCCAGTGTGCAGAACTGGAACGTCTGGAAAAATATCTAAAAAGTCACACCCCACTGCCCATGGTTCCTCTGAGGTTCCCTTGATCGGGGTTCCATCCCCATCACTCCGCAGTTGCTTGCTGTCCCCTGAAGGACAGTGTTTGTGGCTTAAATTAAAAGATAGAAATACAGAGAGAGAGAGAGAGAGAGAGAGAGAGAGAGTTCTGTTTCTTAAATTTTCTTTAATTTCTTTAAATAGCAGTCTGTTGCTATGGATACAAGTAAACAACAACAAAGTCAGTCATTACACATTAAAAATAAACACACACGCATGCACACACACCCATAAACACAAGTTATACACGCTTGGGCTGAGAAGGGGCTGGTAGTGGGAAGTTAGTGGGGTAGTTTACCATGTAAGTGGAACACAGTCCAGCCCGGACTGTGTTCCACTTACATGGTAAACTTCAGCGGCAGGTCAGGGTGATCAGCCGCATGTCAGGAAATGTGTCCGGAAATAAATATTGAATAATAACAGCACCTGGACTCATGGTAATGTCTGCCCCTGACCTCTTGATCCTACAGATGCGTAGGTTCAGCAAGGATAGTGGGGTCAGCTGGTTCAGCTGAGTTAACTGGGTTGTCTGTTTCACACCACCCCCAGCTTCATCCACACCAGCCCCGCCTACCCGCCAAAACTTTCAGCCAAAGGAAATAAAAGTTCAGTACATTTCTAGCTGAAGATAAAGTGACTCAGCATTGGTTCTTACCGCTAAGATCCCGGGATGGAAACTGACATGTCCTGAGTTGAGGGACAGAAGATGATGGCCTAGTCAGGAAGCTAATGCTATCAGCATTTATGCTAGCCTCCTCAGAATGAAGGCTGTGAATAAGGGAAAGGGAAGTCATTGAAAGGGTCAGTTTGGTGTCCATGGGGGTCTCTAGGACCTGAAGCAGCCAGAGCATGATGACCCTCGTCCTGAATCCAGTTTGGGTGAGACGGTGTCCTGAACCTCTGCATGGATCAGATCGCTCTCATTTGCTAAAATATGTTTCACCAGACAGTTTGCAGCTTCATCAATATTAATGTTCTCCTGCAGGGGGTGAAAGAGAGACAGAGAAAGAAGCCGTTGGCTATTCATCAATAACACAGGTACAGGGTACAGGTCTTCCCACTGCTGTGTCCACTCAGAGTCCATATTTAGTGAATGGTCAGACAGTGCAGGGGATGGTGAGTCTGTAAAGTGACTACTGACTCTATTGTGAACTGCTAGGGTTCTCCTCTCTATGGAGAACCATCAGTGACTGTCCTTCAGGAGGGCTGTGCTTCACCAGTGTTTTATCTTAAGAAGATTCTGAGAGAGACTACCCAGAAGTGGACCATCTTCTAACACAGGAGATAGTTTCCTACAGCAACAGTGAGAAACCTGCAGGTTCACAATGCAGAAACAGCAGCCCCTCCTTATTTGTTTTAAAATGGTTACATTTTTTTCTTCCTCATCAGTAAAAAAAAAACATCCTGCAGGAAGAATTACAGCAGACTACTCTGAACTTTAGACTTGCCCATACTGACTGGAGAATGTACTTTAGACCAACCCAGGACTGGACTTTAGACTGACTGGAGACTGGACTTTAGACTCAAACAGATCTGCACTTTACATTGACTGGATACTGGACTGCACACAAACTGGAGATGGTACTGGTCCATGTGTTTCAGTATTCTGTTAGTGTTTCTAACTGATCCAACATTCAGGAAAAAACTTTCAGCAGGACTGACACAAGCTGACACACGTATGGACTTTAGACTGATGGTAGTCTGGACTGATTCAAATTTGGACAGTTACAAGAAACTGGACTTTATGCTGACGCAAGTCTGTAATTTAAACTGACCATAGACCAGACTTGCCTTTAATGACTAGAGTGTGGAATTTAGATTTGCTTGTATTGACTTGAGACCAGACTAATTGGAGATTGGACTTTAGAATTGCCTGTACTGCCTGTAGACTGGACTGGATTTTAAACTGACTCTAGTCTGGACTTTAGACTATTTGGAGACTGGACAGACTCGAGTCAGGACACTCAGATCTGTGTGACAGAACTGGAGAGAATGGACCCTACCTTGGCAGATGTCTCAAACCAGCCAAGGAACCCATTCTCCTGGCAGAACTGCTCCATCTTTAGGGCGTTGTTGGTCAAAACGTCTCCGTCCTGGTCACACTTGTTAGCGAGGAGGACAGCAGCCACTTGTTTACCACTGGACAAGCTGAGTTTAGTGTCCAGATCCTCTTTCCACTTCGTCACTGCCTCGAAGGTGGATGGACGTGTGACATCAAACACGATAAAGGCACCCATGGCCTCACGGTAATAAACACGGGTCATGTTCCCAAAGCGCTCCTGACCTGCCAAGAGGAACCGGAACATGTGAGAACCCTGTAAATGTCCAGAATGTTCTGAAACATCCTCCACACTGGTTTAACACCCAAAGAAACATTGGCCGAAACAAGAACCAGATATTTTAGCGGCCTGAGGCCTGAGTTATAATTGTACGGTTCAACAAAACAGTGGGTCATACACAGCCTAATTTATGACCATCCTCACACGTTCTGAGCACATGATTATGGTGAAGGTGTTGGTGGTGGTCTTGGTGTTTATGGTGACAGTGGCAGTGTTGTTGGTGGTCTCTCTCTCTGGAAATCTCCCTCACATGAGCGAGAGACACATGATCTCACACAGGCAGGGTTTGAGGTTCAGCTGCCTGTGAGGCTACAGAGTCTTAAAGAAACTTCACGTGACTGTTCTATTTTGTAAGGAGATACAGGCTGTGTTCCAAAACAAACAAGCAGCTCAGTGCTCTAGATTCACTACGGATAACGTTTAAGACACAGCACAGGCAGTGTTCTACTAATATTCAAGAAGGTAAGTGTTCTAGCAATATCCAGTTTGACCATTGGGAAGCAGCCACGTTCTCATGGTTCTCAGCTCTGATTAGGACACAGCCTGTGATGATCACCTGCTCCAAACATGGGGGCGGTTAAACATAACCGGTTTTGTAGGCTGAGACTCTGGGTTCCAAATCGAGTAGCAGGTCAAAACCACCATGGAGCTTGTTTATGGTTCCGGACCATTAGTGTGGTCAGCTGATCTAAAGCTTGGATGCTCTGGACTGTCCAGACTGTCTGCGGGGATCAACGATTACCTGCAATGTCCCAGAGCTGCAGGCGGACGGTGTCCTGCTCCAGGTTCAGTACTTTGAGGGCGAAGTCCACGCCAATGGTGGCCCTGTAGTTTGGCGAGAAGCTGTGGTGGACGTAGCGTTTGATGATGCTGCTCTTTCCCACTCCAAGGTCCCCGATGACCAGGATCTTATACAGGTGCTCTTTCTGCTGCTGCATGGTAGACACTGCTGAGCGCCGCTGCGCTGGGTGCAGGAGGCAGAACAGGGAGTCTCTCTGGGACGCCCCCAAATTCACCCTGGTTGGGAGGAGGAAGAATAGAGGAGGGAAAGAGAGGGGGAGGAGAATGAGGCTTGAAACTTGTGACTCCAAAGAGAGGCATGAGACTGGGGTCAAAAGATCACGTGCCTCCAACCATATATTCACCCTGGTTGGGAGGAGAAAGAACAGAGGAAGACTGAATCCTGAATCCTGACTGATTCCAGATCCATCCTGCCCTGTTTTGTGTATTATGTTGTGTCTTATGTTGTCTTGTGCAGCACCAGGGTCCTGGAGGAACGTTATTTCGTTTCACTGTGTATATGGCTGAAATGGCAAAATCCTACTTGACTTGATACAACGCCCATGAGCCTGAGAACAAAAGATCAATCAGAATCAAAATAACCTCATTTTCTAAACTGCTTTCCGAAGTGTTTTGTACCTTCTAGATGTAATGTGGAATAAAAATAATTAAATGTAATGTTTATCAAATATACTTCAGTAATGACAATAGCACTGCCTACAGTACTGGCGCTAGTGCTGACTACAGAACTAACATTAGTACTGATTAAAGCACAGACCACTGTGCTGTGCCATGGTTAACAATGACAAGAACGGTCACTTCCACCTTATTTGTATTTAAAGTAGACAGCTATGGGGGGGTTGCAGCTGCAACTAACCCTTGGAGCGAAGCTTAAATCTTCAGGGGGAGGGGAGGGGGGGGGTAAACTAAACACCCTTTCATAAAACACTTTCAAAATTAAAGTCCAAACCATTTGGACTTCGCACCATGTCTCCTACAAACCCAAAATCATACACAAACCAAAAGCTTTAAAATCAACTTTTATTGGACAAACAGCAGGGGGGGGGAATTGACCAGTACAAATCAAAGGAAGAACCCCCAAAGCATAAGATCAACCAAAACATGTTTAAAACACAAACTACACACCCGTACACCCTTCCCTTCACCTGAGGCCGAACCTGCGGACAAATGAACTTTCCTGAACTGCGGAAAACACCAAGCAGAGCCAAAACTAACTCAGTCATCCATCTGAGATTAATCCCCACCCACATAAACACGCACTCTTTGGACTAAAAGAATCTTAATTTTCCCTTTTAAAACTGGATCAGGTTCTGGACAACAGGTAAGATCCTCACAACTGAGCGATGGGTTTGGCTGCAACAGCAATGCTCTCGATGGCACACTCATCCGTCCCACGGCGGATCCGGAAATAGCCACTCTCACCCCAGCCAGACCCCCAACTGTTCTTAACGATCCAGTACTTCTCCCCGGTGCTGGGACAGCGGCCATAGCCCACCAGCAGTACGGCATGGTTGGTCAGCTCGAAGGGGTTGACGGCATCCCGCAAGCCAGTGTGATGGTAAATACCCTCCTTGTAGTGCATAAAGTCGGGATAGACCTCCAAGGCCACGCCCAGTGGGCCATCCCGTACCAGCTCCAGCATCATGGCAGCCTCGCTGCAGCCACCGTAGAAACCACCCACATAGTGGTAGTCAGAGACATAGTGATGGACGCATCCAGCAGGGAGGTCACACGGAGAGTCCTGAGCCACGTAAGGGAAACAGTCCTCCTCGACGATCCCAAAGTCCTGGACATACTTGCCAATCAGGTACGGAAACCCACCATCACAACCTGGGGGGACCGGGACACAAGAGTTTCATTCACAGCCCACGGGTGTGGAATGTGGAGAGCGTGTCTGATTGTGTTTACCTTGTGAGTACTGGGAACAGGAGACGACCTGCTGGGGGCTGAAGACGGGGGTGTGCGTGTTGTTGGTCTGGATTCTGACTCGGGATTCCAGCATCCCCATCGTAGCAAAAGAGTAACAACTTCCACACGACGCTGCATGCGCACACACACACAGGATATAGGCTCTTAGAAATTTTCTCTTAACCCCAATAAATCATCTAACACACACCCACACATACCTTGGTTGCGGACCGGACTGACGTAATTAACTCCGTTCACATCCCTCCAGTCCCAGTGCTCTGGCAGGCTGGAGGCCGCCATCCTCATCTCCGTGGTGACCAGGGATGGTCGGACTCGCCTGAAGTAACAGTCCAATTACACAGAGCCCGAGGAAAAAAAAAATAAAAAATTTAAATCGCATGTGTGTGAGCGCTGTCCTTCCCCATTCTCAGTGTGAATTGATGGTGTATGTGTGTACCAAGGTGTGCGAGAGGACTGCCCGCCTGCTCTCTTTGTGAGTTGATGGATGCTGAGTCCCTGGTGTTCTAGATAAATAGCTGCTCTCCAGGAATTCTGTGCTGCATTGATCCTCCTTATAAACTCAGCATCATATTTGTACAACCTGAGAAACCTGCAAACATTTATTCAACCTGAGAAACTGACAGACACAGAAATGGCATTTATCAGACGCTCTGATCCAGAGTGACGTCCATGTCCTGATTACAGGGACAGTCCCCCCCCTGGGTTCAGGGTCTTGCTCAGGGACTCAGTGGTGGTAGTGCTGGAGGTGGGATTCGAATTTGGGACCTCTTGATCCACAGGTCCGCAGGCAAGTACCACCACCACCACCACCACCCCCCACACACACACACACTCACGGGTCAGGTCGGAGGTCCGGGGAGAATGCAGGCTGGATCCGAAGGTCCATTCTGGGCGAAACTGGTTGGATCTTCTTTCCAGTAAAACAGGCCCAGTTTCTCCCCTGAATATCATGAACCCACCCAGGAAGTGTCTGATCACAATAACTAACAACCACCACCCCCTGCTGAGAAAACTGAGACACAGAGGTAGAAAGTCAGTAAGCTTAGAAATAGACATTTCCTGTAATTACACTCAAACAGAAAGTGGTTTTATCACACTCTCCCCCTCACACACACACACACACACACACACACACACAGTGCAGTGCAGTTGTGCTGGAGGTCCCCAAGGTTCTAGCAGAGAACCAGGATAGATGGACAGAGAAGAAAGTGTAAGAGGTGATTAAAGGTGGACAGAAGAGGAAGTATAAGTGGTGATTTAAGATGGACCTTGAAAAATCCAAACCACTTGTAGTCATTGATTTGCAGCTCAAAGCCCTGATTGTAGATCAGGGTGAAGAACCCAGTGTGACCCAGATCATCCACAGCAACCGACAGCTTCTGCAAGGTCACGGTCTCCGTCCTCACCACTGGACCTACCAGAGACAGAGGGACAGGGACACACCGACAGTCACCTACTTCACTCACCCCCAACGATTGCATCATGGGAGCTGTAGTTCCTAAACAATGCGGGATCAGCAGAACTCACTTTAAAAAAAAAAGACTACCAGCTTCTGGTTTAGGATTCAGGATCTGCTGCACATTGTAAGGTGGGTCACACACACTGACCTGGTGTAGAACAGTTGATGGTGTTCGTTTGTCCGGTATTGTAAATCTGGAAGCTCCACGTGCCGAGCAGTTCCTCATAAGTGCAGTTCGCAGGAGTGTCCGCGCGCGCGACTCCACAACACAGCGCGAGCGCGAGCCCCAGGAGAGCCACAGTCATCTTCACACACTCAGTTCCAGATACACTAACTACCGCGCGATCCCTGAACAGAGAATCACACTCACTCACACCGCCGAGCCGCTCGCGCTGAAACTGAAAACTCACCCGCGCGCTCTTATCATGTGATCGGGAGTCACGTGACACGGAACCGCGTGGGTTCATCATGTGACTCTGAGCTGATATCATCTAAATGAAATCTCTCTCGCACACAGAGAAGAACACGCATACAGTCACTCACGCTGATAAACACACACAGAGATGATTCTGTTCCAGATGTTTAATAATCATCAAAAAGATTTCATACAGAATCACAACTGGCTTCAGACGTCCAGAAAAGAGAAGGAAGATAGAAATGGAGAGAAAGAAGAGGAAGAGAAACAAGAGAGAGAGAGAGAGAAAGGAATGATTCTAAACGCCATTTTCTCACTAATATCTCCCACAAAACAAAAAGAACAGAAATGACCTTCAGAAGAACTCTGTTAAATCAGAGTTTTCATTCCAACACAAACACCAGCCCCAAACTAACCAACCAATCAGATTGATAACCAAAAAATAAACATGGGAATCAATCAGATCAATCATTAATAAATTAACAGAGGAATCAATCAGATCAATAAATAAACACAAGGGAAGGTCAACAGGTTGATTTGGCACAGATGGAGAACTTTCACACCATTTACACTTTTCAGAACTGGGTTCAGTCCAAAACAAACCCCACTAAACCCACAGAACCACAGCATCCACTGAACCCATCAAACCCACTGTCCCACAGAACCCCCAGACCATTGACCGACTGAGCTCTCTGAACCCCAGAACCAACAAACACACTGCAACCAGTGAAGCACCAAAACCACCAAACTCAGTGGACCGAGTCCTGTTCTGGGACACGTGGTCCTGGAAGTGAAGCAGGTTTCACACTTTAATGTAACTGTCATGTTTACAAATGAAACATTTTTTTATTTTTATTAGAATTTCCACAACTTACACACACACATTCATTCATTAATACAATCCCCCCCCCCAACACACACACACACACACACACACACACAGAGTCAGATTCAACCCTAACCCTAGAGCTATTAAAGAAAATTATTCATTCAAATCAAACCCAAACAAATAAACAATAAAACGCAAACAAATAAACAAACTAATCAATCAGATTGTTAGCCAGGAAAATGTTCCTTAATGTTCATTAACATCAGTGTGTGTATGTGTGTGTGTGTGTGTTGATGGTAATATTGCTTTACATCTAAAAAAATGCAACATTTATTCATATTATTTTAGAAAAGGAACACGGTGTCACCATAAAAATGTAAATAAGCACACAACACCCCAAGCCCCTCAGCATTGTGAGCTATTGATGAGCTTTATACACACACACACACACACACACACACACACAAATATATTTCTGATCACACTTATATTGAGATCTGAACACACACTCATCCTCATCCTTTCTGAGTGTGTGTGAGTGTGTCTGCTGCTTCTCTGGACAGCCCTTTATAAGGTGTGTGTGTGTGTGTGTGTGTGTGTGTGTGTGTGTGTGTGTGTGTG
>JABMDN010025086.1:0-13852 GCA_017165825.1 Hepsetus odoe
GTGTTTTGGAGGTGAAGAGGATGTCAGGGAGGTGAAGGTGTGATAATGAATGTTGTTAGTGCTTATGCTCCACAAGTTGGTTGTTCAAAGGAACAGAAAGAAGAATTCTGGAGTGAGTTAGATGAAGAGAGTGTACCCAAGGGGGAGGGGGGTGGTGGTGATTGGTGCAGATTTTAATGGTCATGTTGGTGAAGGAACAGAGGTGATGAGGAGGTGATGGGTAGGCATGGTGTCAAGGAGAGGAATGCTGAAGGTCAGATGGTTGTAGATGTTGTGAAAAGGATGGAAATGGCTGTAGTTAATACTTATTTTAAGAAGAGGGAGGAGTACAGGGTGACGTATAAGAGTGGAGGAAGATGCTCACAGGTGGACTATATTCTTTGCAGGAGGGTCAGTCTGAAGGAGATTGGAGACTGTAAAGTAGTGACAGGGGAGAGTGTCGCTAAACAACATAGGATGGTGGTCTGTAGGATGACCTTGGAGGTCAAGAAGAGGAGGAAAGTGAGTGCAGAGTCGAGGATCAAGTGGAGGAAGCTGAAGGAGGAGGACTGCAAGGTGGAATTCAGGCAGGAGTTAACACGGGCACTGGGAGGAGTTGAAGAGCTACTGGATAGCTGGGAAACTACTGCAGAAGTGATCAGGCAGACGGCTAGAAATGTACTTGGTGTGACATCTGGAAGGAAGAAGGAGAAGAAGGAAACCTGGTGATGGAACCAAGAAGAAGGAGGCAAAGAAGACATGGTAAAAGAGACTAAGAAAGTAGACAGGTGTACAAGGAGATGAACCGCAGGGCGAAGAAAGCAGTGGTGAAGGCCAAAGATCAGGTGTTTGGTAAATTGTATGAGAGGTTGGACAGTAAAGAGGGAGAAAAGGACCTTTACCGATTGGCTAGACAGAGAGACAGATCTGGGAAAGATGTGCAGCAGGTCAGGACGATTAAAGATAGAAATGGAAATGTACTCACAGGTGAACAGAGCGTGTTGAGCAGATGGAAGGAGTACTTTGAGGGGCTGATGAATGAAGAAAATGAGAGAGAGAGAAGACTGGATGATGTGTTGTAAAAGGCGGATTATGTAGGATAATCATAGACAGCCGTGTTCACTGCGTCCTGCTGTTCATTACAGTCACTACAGATAAGATCTCCACTGTCACTGCTTTACACTCTCAGTAAACTCTTTCTGCTCTTTCACTTTGACTTTACTTTCTGAAACAGAGCTTCAGGAAACAACCGTGTCTGTTAAAATGTATATTACAGTTTGCAGGAAGTCCTGTCCAATCTCACCTGCCAACCTGTCCATCACATTGCAAAAAAGAAACCACTCAGATTATTGATGTAATCCCACCTCTACTTTAAATACATCTGGCACTTTTACTGCAGATCTCACCGCTGTTACACTGTCCTCATACTTCTCTGGTCATGTACTTCTCTGTAACACCTGACATCCTCATAGAACTCCACAACTCCTCTCTAGGCACCTTGTCATCTGCTTTCTCCAAGTCTACTCCAAGTATCCTAAACATCATCCCCTAAATTCTGGTTTTGTGAAAGATATTAAAATTGACTCTACTCACCAATAAACTGTTCTGTCTCATTCTCTCTATCAGTGTTTGAATCAGCTGTTCCTTCAGTGGAGATGAAGATCAATGGTTCTGCTACCCTCCCCTGCTTTGAGAAATGTCCTGGTGTGGTCAGATGGACCTATTTCCATAAACCCTGTGATGCTCCGGTTCATTGTGATCAGAATTCATGCATGTGGATGGATGTTCCATGCACTGTAGACCTGAATATTCACAAAGAACATCTCTGACCTCTGGTCTTCAGCTGAGAGGAGTGACTTCATCTGATAGTGGGGTTTACACTGTGATGGACAAAATTAACCATGAGGACATTCATATCTACTCAGTTACCATGGAAACAACAGGTGTAAGTGAATAAAGAAATAAGATTTTGCTCTCTGTCTGATCAGAATGGAATGAGCAGAAACCTTTGTGGGTTTTAATGGTGGGGACTGACACAACCAGAAGAACTCAAGGCTGGTTTCTACAGAATCTGGAAGGTTCTGTAGAATCTGGAAGGTTCAACAATTCAGACTAATGACTAATGTCTGAAGACTTCATCAGAGAGAGAGAGAGCAAGTTATTCAACATTGATATCTGATTTCCATTTTACTCTTTTTGGGTGAGAAGAGGAGTGATAGACCTGCGATATGGATTATTTATGTCAGCAACAGGAGCATTAACAGGAGCATTAACAGGAGCATTGCTCAGCTACTTGCTCAATTGCTCAATTGCTCATTGAAGAAAAGATTCCAGAGCCGTGAGAGTGACTCTCCACCTCCTCCGCAGGCTCCCTAAAGGACGATCCCTCTGGTTACGGGTGGAAATACTGGCTGGTTATGATCAGAACCAAGAGTACGGTCACACAATAAGGTGACGTCTGAGCCTTTTTAATCTGAATCACCACACGGTGGGATGGTGAGACAGTGGTCAGCACCAGACCATCACACACTGTTGCCATGGGTTCTTTATGTTTTATCATGTTCCATCTGTGTTCCTCTGGGAGCTCTAGAGTCATGGACATGGGACATGTCAGGCTGATTGTGTGTTAGTGGACTCATGTCCTGGATGTTTCTCCACTTTTTCATCATAAGAGTGCTGGATCAGCATACTGGTTATGATGGTGATTATTAGTGTGGTGATTAAAATCACAGTGCCTTCAGAGCACTTTCCTGACATGAAAGATTTAAAATATAGTGCGACCTGAACAAGTGTTTCAAGGTACCTTCAGGTGAGCTGTTTGTGACCCGTCAGACACAGGGAGTGTCCACTGGGTTTTTATCAAAGTCAGAATCAGCCGCTCTGTTTCTTGAATGCTTTGAGTCTCGGCGTACATGTGATGTTCATCAGCTCTTTCATTTTGATGAACATTTATTGGATTAAATATTTCTGTATGTTTAGAAACATTTTCAGAACTGATTAACTGAACTGAAGTGAGACTGACAGCTTCAGTTCAGTTTTAAAGTGAAAGTGACTATTTTCATTATAAACACAGCACACACAGCACACAGTGGGACACAATGAAATTCATCCTCTGCTCTTCACCCACACACTCCGTCCAACAGGGGGCCGCTATTGAACGTGCCTGGGGAACAGTGATGGGGACGGTACCTCAAGGGTACCTCAGGGCAACCTGCAGGTCTCGATTTTGAACCCACGATCTTCTGATCCTGGGGCCTTGTCCCTAACCAGTAGATCATTGGGTTCAGAGGGACACCCAGAACTGATTACTGCCAGCCAGGCTGCACCTGAACACCACACTAAACACCACACTGAACATCACACTGAACACCACACTGAATATCACTTTGAACACCACACTGAACACCACACTGAACATACCACTGAACACCACTCTGAACATCACACTGAACATCACTCTGAACACCACACTGAACATCACTCTGAATACCACACTGAACATCCCACTGAACATCACTCTGAACACCACACTGAACATACCACTGAACATTACACTGAACACAATGAACACCCTACTGAACATCACACTGAACATACCACTGAACATACCACTGAACACCACACTGAACATCCCACTGAACACCACACTGAACATCCCACTGAACACCACACTGAGCATCACACTGAACATGCCACTGAACATACCACTGAACATCCCACTGAACACCACACTGAACATCACTCTGAACATCCCACTGAACATCACACTGAACACCACACTGAACACCACACTGAACATCACACTGAACACCACACTGAACATACCACTGAACATACCTCTGAACATACCACTGAACATCACACTGAACATCACACTGAACATACCACTGAACACCACACTGAACATACCACTGAACATCACACTGAACATACCACTGAACACCACTGAACATCACACTGAACACCACACTGAACATACCACTGAACACCACACTGAACATCACACTGAACACCACACTGAACATTCAATTCAATTCAATTCAATTTATTCTTGTATAGCGCCTTTTACAACAAAGTTGCCCCAAGGCACTTTACATTGATAACAGGTTACAGTAATAGATGTTTAAGATGTTTAAGCCGGACGACTACGAAGGAGAGGAACCAAAAACTCCACTATGTGGAGAAAAAAACCTCTGAGGGTCCAAGGTCAACTGGCTACCCAACCCCCTTGGGTATACTAACAGTACAGAGTTAGTTTGGTTTTAAACTCCAGGATCAGTGAGGAGTCCCAAGTTGCTTCCAGGTACCAATGAGCCGTCAGGGTCCCTTGGCGCATCAGATGCATCACACAGACCAGATGGTAACTCGGCATTGGACTCAGGTGATGACCACAACGGGCCCCCCCGGACATGTGGGGAGAGAAATGGAATGAGGGGGTCAGTAATGAGCAGGATCGAGTAGTGACAGACACAGAAATGAAACAGTGCGATGGCATGTACAGCAGCACCAGCGACATTAGTAATGGTGCACTATGGTGATTGGTGCGGGTAAGCTAAACTAAAGAAGTAAGTCTTCAGCCGTGATTTAAAGACCGAGACTGAATCGGCATCCCCTACAGAAGCAGGCAAGCTGTTCCACAATCTAGGGGCCCTGTAACTGAAGGCTCGTGCTCCTATACATTTAGGACAATTAGGAGATCTTTATTCTGGGATCTAAGTGGGCGGTTAGGTGTATAGGTATTAAGCAGTGCGGTTAGGTATATTGGGGCAAGACCTTTAAGTGCCTTGTAGGTTAAGAGGAGGACCTTGAAGTCAGCCCTGTACCTAACAGGAAGCCAGTGAAGCGAGGAGAGTATGGGAGTTATGTGGTCGTACTTCCTGCTCCTGCTAACAATCCTAGCGGCTGTGTTCTGAATGCGCTGTAGGTGCTTAATGTGCCCTGAGGGCTTCCAGAAAGTAGGGCGTTACAGTAATCTAATCTACTGGATACAAATGCATGTACTACTTTCGCCGTGTCTTCCATTGACAGAAAGCGCCATAGTTTGGCAATGTTCCGAAGGTGCAGGAAGCATGTCTTCGCAACTGCATTAACATGGGGATTAAATGAAAGATTTGAATCGAAAATAACACCAAGGTTACGTGCCAGAGTACTAACTGAAAACTTCAACCCTGCATCCCGGATATGCGAAATGAAGCTGGCCCTGTCTACATCACTTCTACAAAACAAGAGCAGCTCAGTTTTTTCGGGGTTTAGTGAGAGGAAGTTGTTATTCATCCAATCCCTAATATCACTGAGGCAGCTAATTAAAGTGCCGGTTGATGCTTTATCACATGATTTAAAAGATAAGTATAGCTGAGTGTCATCAGCGTAAGAGTGGTAACTAACATTATGCTTCCGTATAATAGTGCTTAGTGGGAGCATGTAGAGGGAGAAGAGCACTGGGCCCAACACCGACCCTTGTGGGACTCCATAGTTAACTAGTGACATAGGTGAGGGGGTGCCATAATCATCCATTTGGATGAAGTAGTAACGGTTTGTGAGATAGGAGTTGAACCATTTAAGGGCTGTTCCGGTAATGCCGACAGTGGAGTGAAGCCTATTTACTAAAATGGAGTGATCTACCGTGTCGAACGCAGCACTAAGATCTAACAGAACAAGAACAGTAATGTTTCCTGCATCACTCGAGACCATTATATCATTCACCACTCTAGTTAGAGCAGTTTCTGTGCTATGGCCAAGCCGGAAAGCTGATTGGAATTTATCTAAGAGGTTATGCGTGTCTAGATATGACTGCAGTTGTCTCGCAACTAGTTTTTCTAGAATCTTAGAGAGAAACGGGACATTAGAGATAGGTCTATAATTACTTGGTGAGTGAGGGTCCAAGTCAGGTTTTTTAAGCTGTGGTCTAACCACTGCTGTTTTTGCTGTGGGTTTTGGGGTTGGAGATGGTGAGTTGATAAACCCACTGAAACCTCATAAGGAGCGTCACAGCAGCAGAACAGCTGTTGGTGAAAGGACTAAAAACCAAAAACGAAAGTAATAATGTTTTTAAAAGGGACTTTTTATTTTCTTCTCCGACGTTCTGACCACATGATTCTCCGCAGGAACCCAAACTCTAGAAGAGCAGAAGGAGATCAGAGGTTTGTGTTTTTTATTGTTTTATTGTTAGTTATTGTGTATTTTTTGGACATCAGGGAGCTGTGACTTAGTGAGGACATTGTTGACAAGATGTTGACTGTTGGACATTGTAATTTTTTGTGTTTAACATGATATGATATGATATGATATTATATTGTCTGTTTTCCTGCTCCAGAAGGAACAAACAGCAGCAAAAAAATAAAAACAAAAAAAAAAAATCACCTGCAGATTAAACCCTACATATTCCACTTTTTTCCTGATAAAATAATCCCTCCATCCCTCACTCTGGACTGGAGAGTCCAGATCACTTCAGATGAATAATCCTCCCCTCATAACGATTATGTTTTTCTTACACTTCTGCAATTTATGGGGTCTAATCTTTGGATAAAGAGGTAAAAACAGAAGAAATGTAACCTCCTTCCATTTTACAGGTTGGGATGAGGGGATTATTGAGGTTGGGTCAACGTTAGGAGGATGTGGTCTGTCATCCAGAGTTAAAAATGAAGGTATTATTTACATCCCTGCGATGGGCTGGCGACCTGTCCAGGGTGCGTCCCCCGTCCTCGCCCTGTGTGCGCTGGGTTGGACACCAGCACTCCCCCGCGACCCCGTTTGGGACAAGCGGCAGATAATGGATGGATGGTATTATTTACACAGAGCCAATGAAGTCACTCTGCCCAAAGACTGCCCTCTGTGGGTGGGGACAGACTTTAAAAAGCAAAAACACAACTTTTTCCTTCTGTTCTGACAGTCCTACCATGCCGTCCTCCACTTCTGGACACTGGACACTTCTGGTCCTTTTACTGCCACTTGTGTTGAGCGCTGGTGAGTTTGATCTTCCTAAGTCCTTCTGGACCTTCTGTCCTAAGTAATCATGTTCTAAAAGGAACAAAGACAAGACAATAATTGGATTAGGATGGGACGATGATTTGTTTTTATATAAATTTTCAAATAAAGAACATCAGTGATTTATCTTTTCTCCAAATCTGTCATCATACATTTTTTTATTATACGGTTGATTCCATTTTCTTGTTCTCTTTCAGTGTCTGAATCAGCTGTTCCTCCAGTGAAGGTGAGGATCAAAGGTTCTGCTACTCTCCCCTGCTCTGGGAGATGTCCTGGTGTGGTCAGATGGACCTTCTTCCATAAACCCAGTGATGCTCTGGTTCAGTGTGATCAGACTTCATGCAGATCAGTGGAGGGTTTTCAGATGATCCATGATCAGTACCTGCAGGGAGATCTCTCTCTCACCATCACTGAAGCTGATTTCAGTAGGAGAGGTCTCTACACATGTGACTGTGATGGTAAAGACATCTGTAATGTTCAGCTTCTGATTGAACGTAAGTGTCCATCTGTGTCCTTCACTGAATATGGAGGACAGACTCTAGAGATTTGAGTTGATGATGTTTTTCTCCTCAGCCTTGACGACCACAGCTGAGATAAAGACAGGTGAGTCTCTGGTCCTGGATTTGGACGTTCCAGAGGAAGTGGAGGTTCATTTTAATCACACAGGTGGATCAGAACCATCCAGAGTTATGATCTGTACAGTGGATGGACGCTCCACACACTGTAGACCTGAATACACACCCAGAGTGTCCCCTGGTCTTCATCTGAGAGAAGTGACTCCATCTGACAGTGGAGTTTATACTGTGAAGGACAAAATGAACAATGAGGTCATTCATATCTACAGAGTGATCGTCCAAGGTATGAAGTTAAATCTGCAATTACAGATTGAGCAGCTCTTTCCTGAGAGTGTTTCTGTTTGTGTGTTGATGTTTCTGCAGTTGTTAACTCTGTAGGACACAGTCTCAAAGACTTTCTGCCAAACTTGTAAACCATTGTCCATCAAACTGCTGCTATTTAATAGTGAAGTTTTCTAGAACAATGGTTCTCAAAATGTCTTCATCCAGGGAAAAAAAGATGCTACCAGCATTTTATTTCCTCCAACCAAACTCTTCACTGTTATTGTCCAACACTGTTGCTTTGGCAACAATGGAGACAGAGACATGTCCCTCAGTAGTTTAGGGCTCTGTGGGGCCAGAAGAACTGATGCTGCTTTGAAGGTAAAAGGTAGAAACACCAAACATTGATCTGATTTAGATTTTTCTTTTGTTCGCTCACTTTGCATTTTGTAAATTGAAAAAAAAATCATTATTTATATTTCTGAAAGCGTTCTTTGTTTTTCTCACCTGCCTAAAACTTTTGCACAGTACTGTACATTAGTACTGTATCATTGTGCTGTTTCTTCATCAGGTGCTGGTGTCTCTGGATCTGTCCCTGTACATCAAACTCAGTCTGGTACGTCTTCCATCTGAATCTATACAGATCCTCCTATATCACTTACACAGTCCTTCATAATGTGTTCATGATGTTTCTCCTTAATTCTGCTCCTGAAGATCCACTGATCTACACAGTGTTTCACCACCAGCACATCTGGGGCAGGAGGTCCTGAGAGCAGGATTAAGAAACATCACAGCAGAACCTGTGGTTAGAAATAAAGTTCACGGCTTTAATACTGAAGTTTCTGTTTGTGTGTAGATGATCGTCCATGTCAGGGAGGTGGGACACCAGTGTGGGTGACTGCACTGCTGGCAGTTGTCCTTCTGGCTGTGCTTGTGGAGACAGTGGTGATTGTGCAGCAGAAGAGAGAAATTCAACTTCTTCGTTCTGGATCAGGAATGAACGGGGAGGTTGGCCATGAAGACGTCTGAGAGCTCTTTCAAAGTATTTCTCTTTTACTGCTCTCTCTCTCTTTTGCTTTAACCTTTTAGAGACGTGTAAACTTTAGAATTCTGCTAGTTTTACTCTGATTGGCTGCTCACCTAAAGCAGATGAAGGACTATTGTTGATGAAGTGAACATTACCATTTACCAGCTGTGGAACTGAACCTTCATGCATCTAAAGTACAGGTGCTTTCACTCACTGCATCACCCAGACTTGAAGCAAACACATAGAGGTTGTCTTGTTCCAGATGTTGATGGTGTTTGATGGCACACCAGCTAGAAATTATTTAAATGAGTGAGTCTGATGGTTAATGCTTGACCAACAATTCCAGATTTATTGATTGTTGATAGAAGATGTCAGACACCAGTGCTGATCATTTTCTACAGTCTGTGGTTTTCACAGACAGGATCTCCAGGTGTGGCTGTGCAGTGGTTGGCATTGTGTCCTCAAAGCAAGAAGGTTCCTTCCACAGTCCAAAGTCATGCATTTCAGATGGACTGGAGATGTTCAGTTGCCCCATAGGTGTGATAGTGTGTTCACCTGTGTGTTCTAACTTGTTCAGGGGTTTCTTTTCTTTTTTGGGCACATCTTCAGGGATAGAGTAGCATCAACAAACCTAAAGAACAAACAGGAAGCACTGCTCACAACTAGAGAGTTCCTAACAAACTCAGAACTGGGTTTTATGTGTTAGTGCCACCTGGTTTCAGCACCTTCACAACTGCAGTTGAGGGTTTTATTCCTCATACTTGAACTGCGAGCTGCTCTTTTGAGGCCTTCAAAGAATTTCATGTGTTTTCACCTGTCAGAGAAGGTGAGGTGACTGATTTGGGATAACAAACTCCAGGTCTCTGAAAGGTGCTACAGAAAAGGGAAACAGAGTGGTTCATGTTAGGATGTTGAGATACCAGGTACTGACTGGTTTGGAGAAAAGTGAGAAGAAGCACACATGAGTGGAAGCAATGTTACTGATGGAAAAGGTCTGCCAGGGTTCTTCCTCCTTGTTTTTTGAAGTCACTGGACCCTTGTAATGTTTAAATTAAATATATACCCTGAACCACACTAATGTCTGAGAAGATCCTGGTTCAAATCATACCCCACCATGTCATGTTAAACTAGTGAAGTGCCACCTTAGTAAGAGCTAAGTCCAAATAGTCCTACAGGGTTTATATTTGTAACAATGACAGATCCAGCTTTGTGCTAAGTAGGTAATAAGAAACATTGTTTCTTTGTAGAACTTGCTTAATGGACTCTTCAGCTTGAACACCAGCAAATCTAAAGGGATCTGCTGTTTACTGCACGTATACTTGAAGAGAGCAAAATTGCAGTGTTATTTTTAATATTGTGACTGATGGTACAGCATTCATGGAGCTCCTGGTTCCAGTAAACCATATCTAATAATATTTCTTAAAACTGGAGCACTGTCCTGTACTGAGACTGAACCAGGTCCTGTGTTTACACCTGGTTTACACATGTGATGTTTTTATTTGTTTTTATGTTGAAGTGTTCCTGTTTCTGAATTGTTTCAATGTTTGTGAAAAAATAAATAAAACATTTCCTCATCCTCTCTGTGTTTGTCACAGATTTAACTCTTCTTCTGCACTTTTTCATAAAAAGAACCTGCAGCTTCTCGTTCTACAGTCTGAGATACAGTCTTAATTTAGAACTGTCCGCTCTATTAATATTCTTCACCTTGAAAATAATTCATCGTTATGGTGATTGTTGTGTTTGAGGCCCTTTCTGGTGTCCCACACAGAACACATAATGGAGGTTCTTGCTTGTTCTGGACAGGCTTTATTAAAGAACCCCGGAGGAGTTTCATTTGGTGCCACTGTTTGGTCTGAAGGCCAGGATTTCAGGGCCTGACAGAGAAAAGTTAATCAGAACCACAGTCAGCTGATCCACATCCTGCTCTAAACTGAACTGTATGCTCTGGATTTATCACTTTTTAATGGTTTTACTGGATTCTGTCTTATTTATTTTCCATCCGTGTTGATTTAACCGACTGAAGTGGATCATCAGTGAGTCAGTCATTTTCTGCCGCTTGTCCCAAACGGGGTTGTGGGGGAGTGCTGGAGTCCATCCCAGCTCACACAGGGTGAAGGACGGGGGACACACCCTGGACAGGTCTCCAGCCCATCACAGGGAGGAGTGTGACGGGGACGGCACCTTGCTCAAGGGTACCTCAGGGCAACCTATTGGGAAGGGGTTCGAAACCCCGATCCTCCAATCATGTGGCCTTCACCCGAACCACTAGGCCACCGCTGCCCTGAAGTGGATCATATTCTCCTTTATTTGAGTGCAGATAGAGGAAATGTGGAAATATCAAGGTACAGAAACCACTCAGGCAACTCACTGATTTCCCTTCTTTAGATAACTTTACTCAAAGAGCATAAAAATCATCAATAAAGTCTGTTATGAAGCACAAAACGATTTTAGTTGAACACAGTAAAGAAATGAATGAACTGAAGGCAGGTTTGAGCGACTTTGTGAAACCGGTTCCAGCAGGGGGGAACGTCTGAATCAGAAAACTGCTGGAATCGATTTTGTTAGAACTACACTAGTACACTGACAGATCCACAGGTGGACACCAACAACAATGGAGAACAAACTGAGGATAAAACGTAAATGTCCCCTGGGGGCAAGAGGGTGATGGGCAACTACTAAGAGAGAATAGTTCCTTAGAGTGACATCTGGAAGGAAGGTGGATAAAACCTGGCAGCGGAACCCAGATGTCCAGGAGTGCATACAGAAGAAGAGGCAGGAGAAGAAGAAGTGGGACAGTCAGAGAGATGAAGAGAGTAGACAGGAGTACAAGGAGATGAAGTGCAGGGTGAAGAAAGAGGTGGTGAAGGCTAAAGATAAGATGTTTGGTGAATATGATGTTTACAGAAGGACTGTGATCTGTAGTGAGATCTTGAGGAAGCTCTGAAGATCTGCTTTAGAGAGAAGAGGTAACCTCCCGAAAGAAAAAGAAGAAGTCATCAGTTTAGCTGTTCAGTGAATCTCTTTGATGAAAAGACCAGACAGTACTTCCTTGATGTAGAAGATAGAATAAAAATAGATTAAACAAGTTTGGGAGAAGTTTCTTCAACAAGTCATTCATGAAACGTTTCTCAGGGACGGGGGGGGTTTAGTCCCCAGAAAAGACCTAAAACACACTTGTCCAAACAGCTGCTTCCTTCATTTAGAAGAGGAGCCACAGTTAAGAAGAGAACAGCTCCACTTCCTCCTATTGACAGACATGTTGAAGAAGCTTCTTAAAATGGTTCATATTTGATATGGTACAAGCAAATGGTATTCTAGATAATTGACTTCCACCAATGTTCTCCATTTTTCAATCTTTAAATTAAAAGAAGAGCGATGGATCATATGGGGAATGGAAGTTTTGGGAGACTCAGGGATTTTACACTGGGCTCAGTGTAGGGGTCTCACTGCTGGGACACAAAACAGATCATAAGAGCCTGGGGTTGGATGAAGAGAAGAACCCATCACAGTGTGGGTGACAAGAACGGAAGGTTTTTGAGCTACTTTGTACTTGACTTAACTTCAGCACTGAAAAAATGTTTTTCTCTTTTTAACCACATTTCTATGATGATCAGTAAGAAGGACTTTTCTGATTGTGTTTCTTTTCGAAACTGTGTGCTTGAAGTAAAAACTATCTTCTGCTTTTCAGGTTCCTGCAGATGAAGACATCATCCAGGCTAATTCTGCTTAGGAACAGACATTTCACAATCGTGATGACAGAGGAGGCATTAGTTATTTGTGTTTTGCCTAAACTGGCTGATGTTACACACCACAGCAGATTAATCTCCCCCTGAGTCAAAGAGTAGCTGGATAAACTGTGAGTCATACATTGTTTCCACAAGTGTCCACAGTGTCTCACCATATTCACCATTTTTACTCTGCATGGATCAGGGAGTGGTAGAGTCATTCCTTCAGCTAATGCCCATGACATAATGTCTCTCCAGAACGTCCTCCATGCACTTTAAACACTTGGCTATGGTCTGATTAACACTGGAAACCTGAACCAAGGCTAAAATCACAGAGCCCCCAAGCAATGCCAGTCCATAATGAGCACAAGAAACAGGGGACATTTTGAAAGAGCAGTTTTGGTGCAGCATGCAGGTGGACACCACATGATGATAATAATGAGCTTTATTTCTAGTATATAAGTGCCTTTCTTGTATAAAGTAGCATCTTGTACCGAAGACGGTCTGATATGGAGATGAAGTCTGTCCCATGAGCTCAGAGTAAACCTCTGCCAGAGATCCAGGAACTACCTGCAGACTCTTGCTGCATGAGTCGAGGCATTATCATCACCAGGAGGAACCCAGGACCCACTGCACCAGCGACCCACAATGGGTCAAAGGATTCCATCCTGATACCTAACAGCAGTCAGGTTGCATCGTTTATCCTGTACAGGTCTGTACGTCCCTCCATGGATCTGCCTCCCCAGACCAACTCTGACCCACCAAACCCATCATGCTGAACAATGTTGCAGCAGAATGTTCACCGCAGCTTCTCCAAACCCTTTCACATCTGTCCCATGAGCTCAGAGTGAACCTGCTCTCATCTGTGTAAAGCACAGGGCTCCAGTTCTGGACCTGCTAATTCTGTTCTCTGGTAAATTCCAGTCGAGCTCCACGGGGCCGAGTAGAGGACCCTGAACCCTCAGGCCACTCTCACAAAGTCTGTTCTGATGGTTTGGTCAGAAACATACATGCCAGTGGCCTGCTGGAAGTCACTTTGTAGGGCTCTGGCAGTGCTCACTCTGTTCCTCCTGCACAAAGGAGCAGATACCAGTCCTGCTGATGGGTTAAGGACCTCTGATGGCCATGTCCAGCTGTCCTAGAGTAACTACATGAGAAGAGGAAGACCAAAGAGGAGGTTTATGGACATGGTGGTCCTCACCTTATAGAAGTTCAAATCCACCAGAATCCTGGATCTGACCAAACCCTCACACTCTCTCTCTCTCTCTCTCTCTCTCTCTCTCTCTCTCTCTCTCTCTCTC
>JABMDN010025087.1:0-13840 GCA_017165825.1 Hepsetus odoe
GTGTTTTGGAGGTGAAGAGGATGTCAGGGAGGTGAAGGTGTGATAATTAATGTTGTTAGTGCTTATGCTCCACAAGTTGGTTGTTCAAAGGAACAGAAAGAAGAATTCTGGAGTGAGTTAGATGAAGAGAGTGTACCCAAGGGGGAGGGGGGTGGTGGTGATTGGTGCAGATTTTAATGGTCATGTTGGTGAAGGAACAGAGGTGATGAGGAGGTGATGGGTAGGCATGGTGTCGAGGAGAGGAATGCTGAAGGTCAGATGGTTGTAGATGTTGTGAAAAGGATGGAAATGGCTGTAGTTAATACTTATTTTAAGAAGAGGGAGGAGTACAGGGTGACGTATAAGAGTGGAGGAAGATGCTCACAGGTGGACTATATTCTTTGCAGGAGGGTCAGTCTGAAGGAGATTGGAGACTGTAAAGTAGTGACAGGGGAGAGTGTCGCTAAACAACATAGGATGGTGGTCTGTAGGATGACCTTGGAGGTCAAGAAGAGGAGGAAAGTGAGTGCAGAGTCGAGGATCAAGTGGAGGAAGCTGAAGGAGGAGGACTGCAAGGTGGAATTCAGGCAGGAGTTAACACGGGCACTGGGAGGAGTTGAAGAGCTACTGGATAGCTGGGAAACTACTGCAGAAGTGATCAGGCAGACGGCTAGAAATGTACTTGGTGTGACATCTGGAAGGAAGAAGGAGAAGAAGGAAACCTGGTGATGGAACCAAGAAGAAGGAGGCAAAGAAGACATGGTAAAAGAGACTAAGAAAGTAGACAGGTGTACAAGGAGATGAACCGCAGGGCGAAGAAAGCAGTGGTGAAGGCCAAAGATCAGGTGTTTGGTAAATTGTATGAGAGGTTGGACAGTAAAGAGGGAGAAAAGGACCTTTACCGATTGGCTAGACAGAGAGACAGATCTGGGAAAGATGTGCAGCAGGTCAGGACGATTAAAGATAGAAATGGAAATGTACTCACAGGTGAACAGAGCGTGTTGAGCAGATGGAAGGAGTACTTTGAGGGGCTGATGAATGAAGAAAATGAGAGAGAGAGAAGACTGGATGATGTGTTGTAAAAGGCGGATTATGTAGGATAATCATAGACAGCCGTGTTCACTGCGTCCTGCTGTTCATTACAGTCACTACAGATAAGATCTCCACTGTCACTGCTTTACACTCTCAGTAAACTCTTTCTGCTCTTTCACTTTGACTTTACTTTCTGAAACAGAGCTTCAGGAAACAACCGTGTCTGTTAAAATGTATATTACAGTTTGCAGGAAGTCCTGTCCAATCTCACCTGCCAACCTGTCCATCACATTGCAAAAAAGAAACCACTCAGATTATTGATGTAATCCCACCTCTACTTTAAATACATCTGGCACTTTTACTGCAGATCTCACCGCTGTTACACTGTCCTCATACTTCTCTGGTCATGTACTTCTCTGTAACACCTGACATCCTCATAGAACTCCACAACTCCTCTCTAGGCACCTTGTCATCTGCTTTCTCCAAGTCTACTCCAAGTATCCTAAACATCATCCCCTAAATTCTGGTTTTGTGAAAGATATTAAAATTGACTCTACTCACCAATAAACTGTTCTGTCTCATTCTCTCTATCAGTGTTTGAATCAGCTGTTCCTTCAGTGGAGATGAAGATCAATGGTTCTGCTACCCTCCCCTGCTTTGAGAAATGTCCTGGTGTGGTCAGATGGACCTATTTCCATAAACCCTGTGATGCTCCGGTTCATTGTGATCAGAATTCATGCATGTGGATGGATGTTCCATGCACTGTAGACCTGAATATTCACAAAGAACATCTCTGACCTCTGGTCTTCAGCTGAGAGGAGTGACTTCATCTGATAGTGGGGTTTACACTGTGATGGACAAAATTAACCATGAGGACATTCATATCTACTCAGTTACCATGGAAACAACAGGTGTAAGTGAATAAAGAAATAAGATTTTGCTCTCTGTCTGATCAGAATGGAATGAGCAGAAACCTTTGTGGGTTTTAATGGTGGGGACTGACACAACCAGAAGAACTCAAGGCTGGTTTCTACAGAATCTGGAAGGTTCTGTAGAATCTGGAAGGTTCAACAATTCAGACTAATGACTAATGTCTGAAGACTTCATCAGAGAGAGAGAGAGCAAGTTATTCAACATTGATATCTGATTTCCATTTTACTCTTTTTGGGTGAGAAGAGGAGTGATAGACCTGCGATATGGATTATTTATGTCAGCAACAGGAGCATTAACAGGAGCATTAACAGGAGCATTGCTCAGCTACTTGCTCAATTGCTCAATTGCTCATTGAAGAAAAGATTCCAGAGCCGTGAGAGTGACTCTCCACCTCCTCCGCAGGCTCCCTAAAGGACGATCCCTCTGGTTACGGGTGGAAATACTGGCTGGTTATGATCAGAACCAAGAGTACGGTCACACAATAAGGTGACGTCTGAGCCTTTTTAATCTGAATCACCACACGGTGGGATGGTGAGACAGTGGTCAGCACCAGACCATCACACACTGTTGCCATGGGTTCTTTATGTTTTATCATGTTCCATCTGTGTTCCTCTGGGAGCTCTAGAGTCATGGACATGGGACATGTCAGGCTGATTGTGTGTTAGTGGACTCATGTCCTGGATGTTTCTCCACTTTTTCATCATAAGAGTGCTGGATCAGCATACTGGTTATGATGGTGATTATTAGTGTGGTGATTAAAATCACAGTGCCTTCAGAGCACTTTCCTGACATGAAAGATTTAAAATATAGTGCGACCTGAACAAGTGTTTCAAGGTACCTTCAGGTGAGCTGTTTGTGACCCGTCAGACACAGGGAGTGTCCACTGGGTTTTTATCAAAGTCAGAATCAGCCGCTCTGTTTCTTGAATGCTTTGAGTCTCGGCGTACATGTGATGTTCATCAGCTCTTTCATTTTGATGAACATTTATTGGATTAAATATTTCTGTATGTTTAGAAACATTTTCAGAACTGATTAACTGAACTGAAGTGAGACTGACAGCTTCAGTTCAGTTTTAAAGTGAAAGTGACTATTTTCATTATAAACACAGCACACACAGCACACAGTGGGACACAATGAAATTCATCCTCTGCTCTTCACCCACACACTCCGTCCAACAGGGGGCCGCTATTGAACGTGCCTGGGGAACAGTGATGGGGACGGTACCTCAAGGGTACCTCAGGGCAACCTGCAGGTCTCGATTTTGAACCCACGATCTTCTGATCCTGGGGCCTTGTCCCTAACCAGTAGATCATTGGGTTCAGAGGGACACCCAGAACTGATTACTGCCAGCCAGGCTGCACCTGAACACCACACTAAACACCACACTGAACATCACACTGAACACCACACTGAATATCACTTTGAACACCACACTGAACACCACACTGAACATACCACTGAACACCACTCTGAACATCACACTGAACATCACTCTGAACACCACACTGAACATCACTCTGAATACCACACTGAACATCACTCTGAACACCACACTGAACATACCACTGAACATTACACTGAACACAATGAACACCCTACTGAACATCACACTGAACATACCACTGAACATACCACTGAACACCACACTGAACATCCCACTGAACACCACACTGAACATCCCACTGAACACCACACTGAGCATCACACTGAACATGCCACTGAACATACCACTGAACATCCCACTGAACACCACACTGAACATCACTCTGAACATCCCACTGAACATCACACTGAACACCACACTGAACACCACACTGAACATCACACTGAACACCACACTGAACATACCACTGAACATACCTCTGAACATACCACTGAACATCACACTGAACATCACACTGAACATACCACTGAACATCACACTGAACATACCACTGAACATCACACTGAACATACCACTGAACACCACTGAACATCACACTGAACACCACACTGAACATACCACTGAACACCACACTGAACATCACACTGAACACCACACTGAACATTCAATTCAATTCAATTCAATTTATTCTTGTATAGCGCCTTTTACAACAAAGTTGCCCCAAGGCACTTTACATTGATAACAGGTTACAGTAATAGATGTTTAAGATGTTTAAGCCGGACGACTACGAAGGAGAGGAACCAAAAACTCCACTATGTGGAGAAAAAAACCTCTGAGGGTCCAAGGTCAACTGGCTACCCAACCCCCTTGGGTATACTAACAGTACAGAGTTAGTTTGGTTTTAAACTCCAGGATCAGTGAGGAGTCCCAAGTTGCTTCCAGGTACCAATGAGCCGTCAGGGTCCCTTGGCGCATCAGATGCATCACACAGACCAGATGGTAACTCGGCATTGGACTCAGGTGATGACCACAACGGGCCCCCCCGGACATGTGGGGAGAGAAATGGAATGAGGGGGTCAGTAATGAGCAGGATCGAGTAGTGACAGACACAGAAATGAAACAGTGCGATGGCATGTACAGCAGCACCAGCGACATTAGTAATGGTGCACTATGGTGATTGGTGCGGGTAAGCTAAACTAAAGAAGTAAGTCTTCAGCCGTGATTTAAAGACCGAGACTGAATCGGCATCCCCTACAGAAGCAGGCAAGCTGTTCCACAATCTAGGGGCCCTGTAACTGAAGGCTCGTGCTCCTATACATTTAGGACAATTAGGAGATCTTTATTCTGGGATCTAAGTGGGCGGTTAGGTGTATAGGTATTAAGCAGTGCGGTTAGGTATATTGGGGCAAGACCTTTAAGTGCCTTGTAGGTTAAGAGGAGGACCTTGAAGTCAGCCCTGTACCTAACAGGAAGCCAGTGAAGCGAGGAGAGTATGGGAGTTATGTGGTCGTACTTCCTGCTCCTGCTAACAATCCTAGCGGCTGTGTTCTGAATGCGCTGTAGGTGCTTAATGTGCCCTGAGGGCTTCCAGAAAGTAGGGCGTTACAGTAATCTAATCTACTGGATACAAATGCATGTACTACTTTCGCCGTGTCTTCCATTGACAGAAAGCGCCATAGTTTGGCAATGTTCCGAAGGTGCAGGAAGCATGTCTTCGCAACTGCATTAACATGGGGATTAAATGAAAGATTTGAATCGAAAATAACACCAAGGTTACGTGCCAGAGTACTAACTGAAAACTTCAACCCTGCATCCCGGATATGCGAAATGAAGCTGGCCCTGTCTACATCACTACTACAAAACAAGAGCAGCTCAGTTTTTTCGGGGTTTAGTGAGAGGAAGTTGTTATTCATCCAATCCCTAATATCACTGAGGCAGCTAATTAAAGTGCCGGTTGATGCTTTATCACATGATTTAAAAGATAAGTATAGCTGAGTGTCATCAGCGTAAGAGTGGTAACTAACATTATGCTTCCGTATAATAGTGCTTAGTGGGAGCATGTAGAGGGAGAAGAGCACTGGGCCCAACACCGACCCTTGTGGGACTCCATAGTTAACTAGTGACACAGGTGAGGGGGTGCCATAATCATCCATTTGGATGAAGTAGTAACGGTTTGTGAGATAGGAGTTGAACCATTTAAGGGCTGTTCCGGTAATGCCGACAGTGGAGTGAAGCCTATTTACTAAAATGGAGTGATCTACCGTGTCGAACGCAGCACTAAGATCTAACAGAACAAGAACAGTAATGTTTCCTGCATCACTCGAGACCATTATATCATTCACCACTCTAGTTAGAGCAGTTTCTGTGCTATGGCCAAGCCGGAAAGCTGATTGGAATTTATCTAAGAGGTTATGCGTGTCTAGATATGACTGCAGTTGTCTCGCAACTAGTTTTTCTAGAATCTTAGAGAGAAACGGGACATTAGAGATAGGTCTATAATTACTTGGTGAGTGAGGGTCCAAGTCAGGTTTTTTAAGCTGTGGTCTAACCACTGCTGTTTTTGCTGTGGGTTTTGGGGTTGGAGATGGTGAGTTGATAAACCCACTGAAACCTCATAAGGAGCGTCACAGCAGCAGAACAGCTGTTGGTGAAAGGACTAAAAACCAAAAACGAAAGTAATAATGTTTTTAAAAGGGACTTTTTATTTTCTTCTCCGACGTTCTGACCACATGATTCTCCGCAGGAACCCAAACTCTAGAAGAGCAGAAGGAGATCAGAGGTTTGTGTTTTTTATTGTTTTATTGTTAGTTATTGTGTATTTTTTGGACATCAGGGAGCTGTGACTTAGTGAGGACATTGTTGACAAGATGTTGACTGTTGGACATTGTAATTTTTTGTGTTTAACATGATATGATATGATATGATATTATATTGTCTGTTTTCCTGCTCCAGAAGGAACAAACAGCAGCAAAAAAATAAAAACAAAAAAAAAAAATCACCTGCAGATTAAACCCTACATATTCCACTTTTTTCCTGATAAAATAATCCCTCCATCCCTCACTCTGGACTGGAGAGTCCAGATCACTTCAGATGAATAATCCTCCCCTCATAACGATTATGTTTTTCTTACACTTCTGCAATTTATGGGGTCTAATCTTTGGATAAAGAGGTAAAAACAGAAGAAATGTAACCTCCTTCCATTTTACAGGTTGGGATGAGGGGATTATTGAGGTTGGGTCAACGTTAGGAGGATGTGGTCTGTCATCCAGAGTTAAAAATGAAGGTATTATTTACATCCCTGCGATGGGCTGGCGACCTGTCCAGGGTGCGTCCCCCGTCCTCGCCCTGTGTGCGCTGGGTTGGACACCAGCACTCCCCCGCGACCCCGTTTGGGACAAGCGGCAGATAATGGATGGATGGTATTATTTACACAGAGCCAATGAAGTCACTCTGCCCAAAGACTGCCCTCTGTGGGTGGGGACAGACTTTAAAAAGCAAAAACACAACTTTTTCCTTCTGTTCTGACAGTCCTACCATGCCGTCCTCCACTTCTGGACACTGGACACTTCTGGTCCTTTTACTGCCACTTGTGTTGAGCGCTGGTGAGTTTGATCTTCCTAAGTCCTTCTGGACCTTCTGTCCTAAGTAATCATGTTCTAAAAGGAACAAAGACAAGACAATAATTGGATTAGGATGGGACGATGATTTGTTTTTATATAAATTTTCAAATAAAGAACATCAGTGATTTATCTTTTCTCCAAATCTGTCATCATACATTTTTTTATTATACGGTTGATTCCATTTTCTTGTTCTCTTTCAGTGTCTGAATCAGCTGTTCCTCCAGTGAAGGTGAGGATCAAAGGTTCTGCTACTCTCCCCTGCTCTGGGAGATGTCCTGGTGTGGTCAGATGGACCTTCTTCCATAAACCCAGTGATGCTCTGGTTCAGTGTGATCAGACTTCATGCAGATCAGTGGAGGGTTTTCAGATGATCCATGATCAGTACCTGCAGGGAGATCTCTCTCTCACCATCACTGAAGCTGATTTCAGTAGGAGAGGTCTCTACACATGTGACTGTGATGGTAAAGACATCTGTAATGTTCAGCTTCTGATTGAACGTAAGTGTCCATCTGTGTCCTTCACTGAATATGGAGGACAGACTCTAGAGATTTGAGTTGATGATGTTTTTCTCCTCAGCCTTGACGACCACAGCTGAGATAAAGACAGGTGAGTCTCTGGTCCTGGATTTGGACGTTCCAGAGGAAGTGGAGGTTCATTTTAATCACACAGGTGGATCAGAACCATCCAGAGTTATGATCTGTACAGTGGATGGACGCTCCACACACTGTAGACCTGAATACACACCCAGAGTGTCCCCTGGTCTTCATCTGAGAGAAGTGACTCCATCTGACAGTGGAGTTTATACTGTGAAGGACAAAATGAACAATGAGGTCATTCATATCTACAGAGTGATCGTCCAAGGTATGAAGTTAAATCTGCAATTACAGATTGAGCAGCTCTTTCCTGAGAGTGTTTCTGTTTGTGTGTTGATGTTTCTGCAGTTGTTAACTCTGTAGGACACAGTCTCAAAGACTTTCTGCCAAACTTGTAAACCATTGTCCATCAAACTGCTGCTATTTAATAGTGAAGTTTTCTAGAACAATGGTTCTCAAAATGTCTTCATCCAGGGAAAAAAAGATGCTACCAGCATTTTATTTCCTCCAACCAAACTCTTCACTGTTATTGTCCAACACTGTTGCTTTGGCAACAATGGAGACAGAGACATGTCCCTCAGTAGTTTAGGGCTCTGTGGGGCCAGAAGAACTGATGCTGCTTTGAAGGTAAAAGGTAGAAACACCAAACATTGATCTGATTTAGATTTTTCTTTTGTTCGCTCACTTTGCATTTTGTAAATTGAAAAAAAAATCATTATTTATATTTCTGAAAGCGTTCTTTGTTTTTCTCACCTGCCTAAAACTTTTGCACAGTACTGTACATTAGTACTGTATCATTGTGCTGTTTCTTCATCAGGTGCTGGTGTCTCTGGATCTGTCCCTGTACATCAAACTCAGTCTGGTACGTCTTCCATCTGAATCTATACAGATCCTCCTATATCACTTACACAGTCCTTCATAATGTGTTCATGATGTTTCTCCTTAATTCTGCTCCTGAAGATCCACTGATCTACACAGTGTTTCACCACCAGCACATCTGGGGCAGGAGGTCCTGAGAGCAGGATTAAGAAACATCACAGCAGAACCTGTGGTTAGAAATAAAGTTCACGGCTTTAATACTGAAGTTTCTGTTTGTGTGTAGATGATCGTCCATGTCAGGGAGGTGGGACACCAGTGTGGGTGACTGCACTGCTGGCAGTTGTCCTTCTGGCTGTGCTTGTGGAGACAGTGGTGATTGTGCAGCAGAAGAGAGAAATTCAACTTCTTCGTTCTGGATCAGGAATGAACGGGGAGGTTGGCCATGAAGACGTCTGAGAGCTCTTTCAAAGTATTTCTCTTTTACTGCTCTCTCTCTCTTTTGCTTTAACCTTTTAGAGACGTGTAAACTTTAGAATTCTGCTAGTTTTACTCTGATTGGCTGCTCACCTAAAGCAGATGAAGGACTATTGTTGATGAAGTGAACATTACCATTTACCAGCTGTGGAACTGAACCTTCATGCATCTAAAGTACAGGTGCTTTCACTCACTGCATCACCCAGACTTGAAGCAAACACATAGAGGTTGTCTTGTTCCAGATGTTGATGGTGTTTGATGGCACACCAGCTAGAAATTATTTAAATGAGTGAGTCTGATGGTTAATGCTTGACCAACAATTCCAGATTTATTGATTGTTGATAGAAGATGTCAGACACCAGTGCTGATCATTTTCTACAGTCTGTGGTTTTCACAGACAGGATCTCCAGGTGTGGCTGTGCAGTGGTTGGCATTGTGTCCTCAAAGCAAGAAGGTTCCTTCCACAGTCCAAAGTCATGCATTTCAGATGGACTGGAGATGTTCAGTTGCCCCATAGGTGTGATAGTGTGTTCACCTGTGTGTTCTAACTTGTTCAGGGGTTTCTTTTCTTTTTTGGGCACATCTTCAGGGATAGAGTAGCATCAACAAACCTAAAGAACAAACAGGAAGCACTGCTCACAACTAGAGAGTTCCTAACAAACTCAGAACTGGGTTTTATGTGTTAGTGCCACCTGGTTTCAGCACCTTCACAACTGCAGTTGAGGGTTTTATTCCTCATACTTGAACTGCGAGCTGCTCTTTTGAGGCCTTCAAAGAATTTCATGTGTTTTCACCTGTCAGAGAAGGTGAGGTGACTGATTTGGGATAACAAACTCCAGGTCTCTGAAAGGTGCTACAGAAAAGGGAAACAGAGTGGTTCATGTTAGGATGTTGAGATACCAGGTACTGACTGGTTTGGAGAAAAGTGAGAAGAAGCACACATGAGTGGAAGCAATGTTACTGATGGAAAAGGTCTGCCAGGGTTCTTCCTCCTTGTTTTTTGAAGTCACTGGACCCTTGTAATGTTTAAATTAAATATATACCCTGAACCACACTAATGTCTGAGAAGATCCTGGTTCAAATCATACCCCACCATGTCATGTTAAACTAGTGAAGTGCCACTTTAGTAAGAGCTAAGTCCAAATAGTCCTACAGGGTTTATATTTGTAACAATGACAGATCCAGCTTTGTGCTAAGTAGGTAATAAGAAACATTGTTTCTTTGTAGAACTTGCTTAATGGACTCTTCAGCTTGAACACCAGCAAATCTAAAGGGATCTGCTGTTTACTGCACGTATACTTGAAGAGAGCAAAATTGCAGTGTTATTTTTAATATTGTGACTGATGGTACAGCATTCATGGAGCTCCTGGTTCCAGTAAACCATATCTAATAATATTTCTTAAAACTGGAGCACTGTCCTGTACTGAGACTGAACCAGGTCCTGTGTTTACACCTGGTTTACACATGTGATGTTTTTATTTGTTTTTATGTTGAAGTGTTCCTGTTTCTGAATTGTTTCAATGTTTGTGAAAAAATAAATAAAACATTTCCTCATCCTCTCTGTGTTTGTCACAGATTTAACTCTTCTTCTGCACTTTTTCATAAAAAGAACCTGCAGCTTCTCGTTCTACAGTCTGAGATACAGTCTTAATTTAGAACTGTCCGCTCTATTAATATTCTTCACCTTGAAAATAATTCATCGTTATGGTGATTGTTATGTTTGAGGCCCTTTCTGGTGTCCCACACAGGACACATAATGGAGGTTCTTGCTTGTTCTGGACAGGCTTCATTAAAGAACCCCGGAGGAGTTTCATTTGGTGCCACTGTTTGGTCTGAAGGCCAGGATTTCAGGGCCTGACAGAGAAAAGTTAATCAGAACCACAGTCAGCTGATCCACATCCTGCTCTAAACTGAACTGTATGCTCTGGATTTATCACTTTTTAATGGTTTTACTGGATTCTGTCTTATTTATTTTCCATCCGTGTTGATTTAACCGACTGAAGTGGATCATCAGTGAGTCAGTCATTTTCTGCCGCTTGTCCCAAACGGGGTTGTGGGGGAGTGCTGGAGTCCATCCCAGCTCACACAGGGTGAAGGACGGGGGACACACCCTGGACAGGTCTCCAGCCCATCACAGGGAGGAGTGTGACGGGGACGGCACCTTGCTCAAGGGTACCTCAGGGCAACCTATTGGGAAGGGGTTCGAAACCCCGATCCTCCAATCATGTGGCCTTCACCCGAACCACTAGGCCACCGCTGCCCTGAAGTGGATCATATTCTCCTTTATTTGAGTGCAGATAGAGGAAATGTGGAAATATCAAGGTACAGAAACCACTCAGGCAACTCACTGATTTCCCTTCTTTAGATAACTTTACTCAAAGAGCATAAAAATCATCAATAAAGTCTGTTATGAAGCACAAAACGATTTTAGTTGAACACAGTAAAGAAATGAATGAACTGAAGGCAGGTTTGAGCGACTTTGTGAAACCGGTTCCAGCAGGGGGGAACGTCTGAATCAGAAAACTGCTGGAATCGATTTTGTTAGAACTACACTAGTACACTGACAGATCCACAGGTGGACACCAACAACAACTGAGAACAAACTGAGGATAAAACGTAAATGCCCCCTGGGGGCAAGAGGGTGATGGGCAACTACTAAGAGAGAATAGTTCCTTAGAGTGACATCTGGAAGGAAGGTGGATAAAACCTGGCAGCGGAACCCAGATGTCCAGGAGTGCATACAGAAGAAGAGGCAGGAGAAGAAGAAGTGGGACAGTCAGAGAGATGAAGAGAGTAGACAGGAGTACAAGGAGATGAAGTGCAGGGTGAAGAAAGAGGTGGTGAAGGCTAAAGATAAGATGTTTGGTGAATATGATGTTTACAGAAGGACTGTGATCTGTAGTGAGATCTTGAGGAAGCTCTAAAGATCTGCTTTAGAGAGAAGAGGTAACCTCCCGAAAGAAAAAGAAGAATTCATCAGTTTAGCTGTTCAGTGAATCTCTTTGATGAAAGGACCAGACAGTACTTCCTTGATGTAGAAGATAGAATAAAAATAGATTAAACAAGTTTGGGAGAAGTTTCTTCAACAAGTCATTCATGAAACGTTTCTCAGGGACGGGGGGGGTTTAGTCCCCAGAAAAGACCTAAAACACACTTGTCCAAACAGCTGCTTCCTTCATTTAGAAGAGGAGCCACAGTTAAGAAGAGAACAGCTCCACTTCCTCCTATTGACAGACATGTTGAAGAAGCTTCTTAAAATGGTTCATATTTGATATGGTACAAGCAAATGGTATTCTAGATAATTGACTTCCACCAATGTTCTCCATTTTTCAATCTTTAAATTAAAAGAAGAGCGATGGATCATATGGGGAATGGAAGTTTTGGGAGACTCAGGGATTTTACACTGGGCTCAGTGTAGGGGTCTCACTGCTGGGACACAAAACAGATCATAAGAGCCTGGGGTTGGATGAAGAGAAGAACCCATCACAGTGTGGGTGACAAGAACGGAAGGTTTTTGAGCTACTTTGTACTTGACTTAACTTCAGCACTGAAAAAATGTTTTTCTCTTTTTAACCACATTTCTATGATGATCAGTAAGAAGGACTTTTCTGATTGTGTTTCTTTTCGAAACTGTGTGCTTGAAGTAAAAACTATCTTCTGCTTTTCAGGTTCCTGCAGATGAAGACATCATCCAGGCTAATTCTGCTTAGGAACAGACATTTCACAATCGTGATGACAGAGGAGGCATTAGTTATTTTTGTTTTGCCTAAACTGGCTGATGTTACACACCACAGCAGATTAATCTCCCCCTGAGTCAAAGAGTAGCTGGATAAACTGTGAGTCATACATTGTTTCCACAAGTGTCCACAGTGTCTCACCATATTCACCATTTTTACTCTGCATGGATCAGGGAGTGGTAGAGTCATTCCTTCAGCTAATGCCCATGACATAATGTCTCTCCAGAACGTCCTCCATGCACTTTAAACACTTGGCTATGGTCTGATTAACACTGGAAACCTGAACCAAGGCTAAAATCACTGAGCCCCCAAGCAATGCCAGTCCATAATGAGCACAAGAAACAGGGGACATTTTGAAAGAGCAGTTTTGGTGCAGCATGCAGGTGGACACCACATGATGATAATAATGAGCTTTATTTCTAGTATATAAGTGCCTTTCTTGTATAAAGTAGCATCTTGTACCGAAGACGGTCTGATATGGAGATGAAGTCTGTCCCATGAGCTCAGAGTAAACCTCTGCCAGAGATCCAGGAACTACCTGCAGACTCTTGCTGCATGAGTCGAGGCATTATCATCACCAGGAGGAACCCAGGACCCACTGCACCAGCGACCCACAATGGGTCAAAGGATTCCATCCTGATACCTAACAGCAGTCAGGTTGCATCGTTTATCCTGTACAGGTCTGTACGTCCCTCCATGGATCTGCCTCCCCAGACCAACTCTGACCCACCAAACCCATCATGCTGAACAATGTTGCAGCAGAATGTTCACCGCAGCTTCTCCAAACCCTTTCACATCTGTCCCATGAGCTCAGAGTGAACCTGCTCTCATCTGTGTAAAGCACAGGGCTCCAGTTCTGGACCTGCTAATTCTGTTCTCTGGTAAATTCCAGTCGAGCTCCACGGGGCCGAGTAGAGGACCCTGAACCCTCAGGCCACTCTCACAAAGTCTGTTCTGATGGTTTGGTCAGAAACATACATGCCAGTGGCCTGCTGGAAGTCACTTTGTAGGGCTCTGGCAGTGCTCACTCTGTTCCTCCTGCACAAAGGAGCAGATACCAGTCCTGCTGATGGGTTAAGGACCTCTGATGGCCATGTCCAGCTGTCCTAGAGTAACTACATGAGAAGAGGAAGACCAAAGAGGAGGTTTATGGACATGGTGGTCCTCACCTTATAGAAGTTCAAATCCACCAGAATCCTGGATCTGACCAAACCCTCACACTCTCTCTCTCTCTCTCTCTCTCTCTCTCTCTCTCTCTCTCTCTCTCTC
>JABMDN010025099.1:0-12853 GCA_017165825.1 Hepsetus odoe
ACTCTCAGTACACTCCTGTACTTTTACTTTACACTCTCAGTACATTCTTTGCCATTTCAACCAGGCTCATGAATGGGAGTCAGGAGGACCGCTGGGGAAAAGCAAACAAAGAAACAGCAGATACCTGTGCTCAGCCTCATGGATTGAGAAGATGACTCCAGAGGTGGAAGCTTTCTGCTGGACGGAGGCCATGAAGGTAAACTCGTTTTTGCTCCTGAACAGGTCCAGCACCTTGTCTGTGATCCGTGACGGCGTGTATACGGCTCTCTGTGCATCTGCAGATCAGAACAAAAAGTGCCATCAGCTGGACGCCTGGACGATTTGGACAGAACACCTGTTTATCACGGAGAGCAGAGCATGAACAAACAAATCACAGCAATACCTCACTGAGAGTCTGTGGTCCTCCCTCTCCCCCATCACTCAGTATAACTGTCCTCTCTCTCTCTCTCTCTCTCTGGGTGTGTCCCCAACACAGACTGGGGCAGCGGTGATTAGGGGGTTGGCCCACGGATCGGAAGATCGTGGGTTTGAATCCCTCACCAGTAGGCTACCCTGAGGTTCCCTTGAGCAAGGTGCCGCCCCCATCACTGCTCCACGGGCACTTTCAATAGCTGCCCCCTGCTGCACGTGTGTGTGGGTGAAAAGCAGGTTGTGTCTCACTGTGTGCTGTGCTGTGTTCCACAAGGACAAGAATAAACACTTTCACTTTCACACACTGATGGTCTTTTTCTCTGTAATTGCAGGAAACGCTCGAGGAAGAGCGCAGGACAAAAACCTGCCGCCCGTGTCACTCGTCAGGCTCTGTGACGGGCAACTCCACCATTAATATGCTTTATTGCCATCACACACATGCCTTCCATTCCACCACCCAACCCTGAGTTCACCTTTAGAATAATAACGAGCACTAATTGCTCGCGCAGAAGAGCCCAAAGGCGGCGGCGATTACGTTGAGCTCTTATTACATGTGACAGCTGTTTGTAGGCGACCAGCAGCTGCACTGTAGTTTCATTCAGCTCGGCTCAAACCTCTACTTAATCCTACGCCGGCAGCAGAACTGCAGCCTGACAGGTTAAAGCCAACCTGAGCCAAAGGGGCGGAGCCACAGGCACCTGCTGTACATCTTGACAGGCCATGAAAACCCAGAGCCTTTTCCTTGTTTTCAGCAAATCTGTGAACATCCACAACCTGCAGCAGTGAGGAACGTCTGTGGAACACAGCTTTATGCAGCTTTACGTTCTTTCCTGCAGGCTGGTTAAAACGTGCGCGAGCGTTTGCACCAGAAACAACCATGTAAATGACCTCTGTTCTGACTGGCTGTCCCGTGCCAGTAGAGCAAACCCAAGCTGATCTACTCCCAAAACCTAAGCCGGTGTACCAGGGCGACCCAGATTGATCTACTAGAGCGTGCCCAAACAGCCTTTTGAGCAAGCGTCATAAAACGTTTGTGTAAGCTCGTCCACCAGACTGAGCTGGCCATGCGGAGATCAGCTTTAGTAGACCATCCTGACCAGTCTGGCGAAAGCTCTCCCAGGTCTCTCTCTCTCCACCAATAGCTTTCCTCCAGTCTCAGCTCCTAAGAAAACGCCTCTTCTGCTCACACACACTAACGTGATCTGGAGCGAACGAGTGGAATCGGCAGCTTCTCCACTCGGTTCTGGAAGACCACGAGCGAGGAATAATTCATGGTAAATCGCAGGCGAGCTCAGGAAATCGCGTATTCCAGAGCCTCGGGCGCCTCGGAGGAAATGAATATTAGCAGAAAATAAACAGAGCTCATGATTAACACCAGCACACCAGCCAAGCGCTTTCCAGGCCGCCTTCCCGCCCTCGGAGGCTTCACACCATGTTCAGCGCAATTTGGCAACTTATTACAGGCACACAAACAGTGACAAAAAAAGAAAAGAAGCCGAAACGGTGTCGGTTTGATGCTTCCTCTCTGAAACGAGCTTAAACCTGCACTGCGGTTTGAACATTCACACATTCAGATGTTCACGAATTCAGACTCCAGGCTGAGGCTTAAAGATGCGCCGTAAATAGACGCTTCTCGGCGGAGCCACTAACAGGTGGATCTGCACGGCGCCAGAACAGTTTAAATAACGGTGAAGGAATGAAAGACTGCTGGCAGGCTGTTAACGAGCACAAGTCTCAACACAGACAAAACCTACAGGTGTTCCTGACTGGAAGGAATAACGGACCAATCGCAGCGCAGAGGGGACACGGAGACGGGCGGCGAGGACGCCTAATCCGGTGTGGACGCCTAACTGGAGCAGCCGGACGAAGAAGCAGCGCTGCTGTTTGAGGTGATGGGCAAAGTTTAAATGACATTAGCATCATTCCTTCCTTTTAAAGACTCTATAATTTACATGTCCAGTGAAGCAAAAGCTTAATAAATTTAATTATTCAAAATTTAAGAATAATAGTAATAAGTGATAATACAAAAAAACCCAAATAAACAATGAAACGTAAATGATCAAGCTTTTCAGTAAAAAGTGAAAAATTATCAAAAGGGTCACAATGTTGTAATCAGACAGCGATGGTACACATTAAACATGTTTAAACTGAATTTATTAGATTAATAAATTGTTTAATTCTTTTTTTTTTAGCAATATTGCATTACTGTATAATTAAATGTATTTTATTTTTTGATAATTTACTGAATTCAGGGTTTGTCTTCAACATCAATATTGACATTACGACTGTACCAGTATTAGAAATATTCTTACTGTTATTTTTGATGCCATTTTATTATATTATATAATCATACCCATAATAACCGCACTTCTACTGTAATTATTAATACAGTCATCAATATTACAGCTGTGGTTATTACTGGTATAATATCATCATCATCATCATCATCCTCCTCATCACAGTAATTACTACTACTACTATTGTTACTAAAACATTCTGAACTGTTATTGCCACGGTAAATATAATCTGTGCCCGTTTTTATAATGATGATTATTATTATTGCGCCGTTCATGGACAGTAAGACTCAATAAGCTCCTTTTCTGCTCAGAGGTGATGAGAGCGACTCGATTTTTGGTGGTTTTGTTCCATCAGCAGCTTCAAGATCGGCGAGAGAAACGTTCCACTGCAGGATCTGCTACGTATGATTACAGACCAGCAGAACGCGGTGCAGAAGAAACAGAGGTTCTTTCTGATCAAGTCCAAGTCTTCAGTCTTACTAACGGAGGAATCGATCTGCAGAGTAAAGTCTGCGGTGAAGGTGAAGGACGTTGCAGGAACTGCTTCAGTAAAACATTCATCTGAGATGACTTTAACCTTCCAGGTGAAGAGCAGGCTTTATGAATTAAAGAGATTGTTCTTCACTTCATTCAATCCAGTCCTGGGTGTGTGTGTGTGTGTGTGTGTGTGTGTGTGTGTGTGTGTGTGTGTGTGTGTGTGTGTGTGTAAGGTGAAATCCTGATTGTGATAAACTGTGATTCAATATCCCGTCAATGATTAAACATTTAATCAAACAGAACCATAAAACGATCTGGATCTGCAGCACAGAAACTAAAACCATTAACGACCCCTCACACCCCAACGAGTCTCCACAAAGCACCGTTCGTCTCCGTGTCCTCCTGTCCTCTGCAGCTTCCTCTTTCACACCTGCATGTCCTCTCTCACCACGTCCATAAACCTCCTCTTTTTTTCTTCCTCTTCTCCTCTTTCCTGGCAGCTCCATCTTCATCCTTCTCCTGATATACGCCTCGTCTCTCCTCTGGACACGTCCAAACCAACAGTCTCACTTTGTCTCCAAACTGTCCCACCGGAGCTTTCCCTCTAATATACTCGTCCCTAATCCTGCCCATCCCCTTCGCTCTCGACACAAATCTCAGCATCTTTAGCTCCGACACCTCCAGCTCCGCCTCCTGTCTTTTTGTCACCCTCTAAAAACCCATATAACATAGCTGGTCTCACTACCGTCTCGAACCCGTACATTTCATTCATTTTTTCCAGACCCGAGGCTGGAGTAGCAGACGTAACGTGTCAGACAGTTTAAAAGCTCTGCGTTATAGAAATGGTATTTATTGAATTATTACCCCCCCAGGTGGAAGTGATCAATACTGGATAAAAATAAAACCGCAGCCCTGCCGATTTTAAAACTGCACAACGCCAAATCGAGGTTTCGATTTAAACGAGCCGATGTTCGGCACTGAGAGCTGAGACCAGATTCTAATTAATAACGGAGTACAAGCTCAATAAGGGACACAGATGTTGGCAGCTGTTTCACTTCAGTCCTGAAGGCTCTTTTTATCCACATCAATTTCATTTTTGATTACATTTTTTAATTAAATAGTAAAACATTAATGAGACTCTATTGGCTCCTTTCCGCCTCCAAAAATCTCACAGTGTAGTGCTTCACCGCTTCCTCTCCTCAAGCCTAGAACCAGGGTCCAGTTTAAGCCGGTCTTGGAGTAAACTCGGGGACACGTTTCACTGCATGTCCTACTTGCGGAACTGAGTACGTGACAAACTGCCTGAACCGTGAATCTGTAACTGGACGACGTGGCAGGTTCCGTGTAGCTGGTGGTGTTTCGGGCCGTGCTGAGACAGCGGGCAGCGCCAGCAGGCCGAGCCTCCAGTTTCAGTTGTCAGATCAAAGGGAAGTGGTGGACTCTGGAGAGGACACACACTTTGCAGGGAATCCAGAAATATCCACACACACACACACACACACACACACACACACACACACACACACAGGCTCTGCAGTAATTAACATTCACATCACTTCCATCATCAGAGCATACAAACAAAAAAAAAAAAAAGTAAAAAAATAAAACTAAATTTGAACTCAACCCACACGTCCTAGAACACCTAACACCACCTTCAACCAAACACTGAATACTGTGTGGTTAACCTTCATGTCCCCATTTTGACCCTCTAGAATGTGGGGCGTTTCTCCAAACACCTTGAACTCTTTGTTCCTCAGTCGGTTCCTGAACGGTGCATGCAGTGTGCATGCAGGACAATGCCATAAGGGGACACTTTGGTCTGCAGTGACATTTGCGTCAAAGTAACGTCCACATGAATGCAGGACCCAAGATTCCCCAGCAGATCATCGTTCTGAGCGTCACACTGTCTCTACTGGCTTCCACAGTGCATCCTGGTGAGTCTCTCATCATCCCACCGACGGTGTTCACTCCATCTAGCAGTGATGGAGGTCTGGAACGACCGGTGTAAATGATGCGGTTTCAAAAAACATCCAAATAAATGTATTCAATTAGATTCATATGATCTACTTTACAGGGTACAGAAGGTGCAGTGTTGTATGTAACCTGTCTAAATAAATAACAGGAAATAATTTTAATATCTTTCATGTCATGGTCATTCTTTGATCTCAAACCCAAATATCTGCAGAGCAAAAACAATGAAGTGGCCTTTGCTGTTCCAATACTTTTGCAAGGGGCTGGATAAGCTTATTTTACTCCTTGCACATCATGAAGCCCTTATTCCCTCCACCAGCGGTCCTCCGTGTATCCCAGTTCTAGTTTGTAGATGAAAACAGAGTGAAAATACTGGAGTGTGAGGTTCTTGCACTTCCTGCCTCCAGCAAGCTTCTGTAGTTGTCGTCCCCTCCCAGAATCACACTGAGTAAACCTGGTGGGATCAAACCGCACACGGAGGGTTTGGAGCCTGCAGCGGTCTGGAAATAACTTCTGCACAAACTGCAACCTGAAATTGGACAATTTTACGTTTCCATCACGCTCTGATCTTCAGCCGAGGGGCTGCAACCGGCCTGGACCAGACCAGCAGCTTCTATAGCCGCTACTTCTGCTATATGACTGATCCCTTCTTCTTCTCCTCCTCCTCCTCCTGGCTGCTCCTGTTTGGTGTTCCCATGGCGGATCAACCGGCTCCATGTTTTCCGGTCCTCTGCGTCTTCCTCTTTCAAACCGCCCGCCTGAATGTCCTCTCTCACCGCGTCCATAAACCCCACGTCAATTGTCCTTCCTCTTCTCCTCTATCCTGTTGGTTCCATCTTCAACATCCTTCTCCTGATATTCTCCTCGTCTCTCCTCTGGACATGTCCAAACCAACACGGTCTCACGTCTCCAAACCGTCCAACCTGAGCTGTCCCTCTCATGCACTGGTCCCTAATCCTGTCTATCTTCGCCCCTCCCAAATCTCAGCCCTTTGAACTCTGACACCTCCATCTCCACCGTCCTTTCATCACCATCTCCAACCCATATAACATAGCTGGTCTCACTGCAGTTTGTCACAGATCATTCCTGTCACTCTTCTCCACCCATTCCAACCTGCCTGCTCCCTCTTCTTCACCACTCTTCCACACTCGCCGTTACTCTGTACTGTTGAGCAAAAGTATTTAAACTCCTCCACCTTCACCTCCTCTACTCGCTGCAGCTTAATCATTTATGATGAAACTGATTAATTATAGCCAAGTACAAAGTTTGGTGTCAACACACAGCAAAACTGAAGGCACTTTGCCATAAAAGAGCGACTGAGGATGCTGGATAAACAGGCCTGAAAAAATCCCCAGAGCTAAATTTTAAATATCTGAATATCCCTGGAACCTGAAAAATGCTCCTTTCTGGTTTGGAGTGAGATATTTTGGTATTTTTCTGTGTTAAAGCTTGCATTTATGAATATAAATTAGACACTGTCAGATCCAATTAGCCTTAAAGCAGGTGCATGCCTACTTTCGGTGGCATTATAGCCGGATGCTGTCTGGAGGGAGGAAAATAAAGGCTGCTGAGATCACTAGCACCGCTGCCACTTCCTATCAAACTGCATGTCAAAGACGTGTTCGGAGGAGGAGGATGGTGAGGCATCGCACTGTGAAATTTTCCTGACAGACATGCAGCGCTTCTGCAGTCGTTCTGACAAACTCGTGAGCAGTTCGTCACCGGCGGAACAATAGATCTCTTATAAAAACCTCGCCAACACAAGCTGAAGATCATCCAGGATACTGAGGATGGAGTAGAATCGCGGTTTCAGGCTTGATGCGGATTTATATTCATAATATCCTTCGCTTATAACCGCTATTCTCAGACAAGCACATTAGACAAGCTGAAAATTAATCAATCGAATCAACCAAAATAGCTTTATTTACATTTGGACATCTAGTTTATTTATTTATTTATTGGAGGTGACCCCCCCCCTCACGATCAGTTTTTAAAGGAAAATGGGAACGAAGTAGACATAAGCGTTAAAGAAGACATTATACAAACATCAGATCCTAACAGGAAGTAAAATACAATAATGACGTCGCTGAGTTGGACTGAACTTCCCGCTTAAGTCTTCTTTCCTCTAAAACCACATCAGAGCCACCTGCTACCCCCCAGGCGGAGGAAACCGAAGTGACCACGGCTTTAACATTCAACCTCCAAGAACCTTGATTAAACCAGGTCCTCCAGTCCTCCATCGCAGGAGCCCGAAGACGTGGAGGTAAAAGAAGATTATAGTTTGAACCCTCTAAGGCATGAACCAGTGCTTGGCATAACAGTGCTGACAGCCAAGAGTCGATTAATCCCAGGATAACCGACGACCTGTGCCTTCCCCAGCCTGAGGAATGACGATCTCCAAACGGCACTGTAGAGTAAACCCAAACCCCTCCCACGTCACTTTTACAACTAGTGTTTATTAACCTGATCAAACCTACAATGACAGCATCTCCCTCAACGACACATAATGATCTTTGCTGTTTGAAACGAAGCGTAGAGACAAAGAAAGCCTTAAAGATGGACAAACCTTCTGCCATATGAGAATATTCTATATTTCATCCTGACAAATCTGCAGGATCCACTTCCAGGTCTTTCCTTGACCGAACCCCAGCCAGCGTCGCTACAGAATTACAGTGATGGAGGTCAAGCCTGAGGAAGAGACATCTGAAGATTACCACTTATCTCAGAGACTTGTCTTTCCTGCACGGTTTCTTTTTTGTTGTCAGTAATTCGTCTCACCTGCCTTCCAAACCCAGCCCTGTCCGGCCACTCTGTGGTTCCAATTCCATTCCCTACCGCTTTCATTTGTCTCTTGACTCCTCTCTTCACCCTGCTTCCTTTGAAGGCTCTGCCCCACTTTGTGCCACCGCTTGTCCTCGGCTCTAATCCGTCTTCTGTGCTCTTCTGCCAGATTTGCAGGAACTTTGAAGACAACAAGGCCTCTACACGGCAGGTTTTCATTCCAGCTGAGCAGGAGCTCAGCTCATCCAACTTATCACTCGTTTGTGATCAACTGCTCAAACAAACAGGATCCGGTGACCTTCTGCTTGATTTCAGTGAAGACCAGCAGCCACACCAGCCCTTTGCAGATAAGATGGGAGGTCCTGGAGGCACTCTGTAGAGATTTCCAGCTTTAACACATCCACATCAGCTCAGTAAGCAATTGTACCTTCTTACAGGAATGGACCACAGTTTCGATGAGTTTGTGACGGCCCAAGGTTTTGATGATCCTCCAACACATTTCAAACCAGCACCCAAGAAATGTGTACCCAGTCCAGATGTGTAAGGAGCTCAAACCTGAGTTCGGAAATACTGCCCTTGTCCATTAATCCATCAGCTTAGGAAAATCACAATTTTCTGCTGTTCATTTCTTCCCATTGAAACTTCCCCATCTTTTTAGAAATCACAGAATTCACAGAAGCAAGGTGGCAAATTTCAAACTGCAAATGAGAACCTCAGAAGAACCAGTCAGCTCAGGGTGGGAGGTGTTTGGTACATGATGATCTCCAGAAGGTCAGGGTGTATGACAGTAGAGACTAAAGGCTAGATGTGAGGGATATGATTAGAGAGGGTATGAATGACCTCCTTTTAGTCTGGACACACAGACCACTGCACATCACTTAAACATTCACCTTGGAGAAATCTGATTAACCTTTAACACTGTCTGATGACCTTGCTTGCAGAGCATGTGCTACCTGTAGCTATGTGACCTAACTCTTTAAATCCTGGGATAAAAACTGTGGATAGCTGATGTCTGATGTTTCTGGCTCGCTATGTGGACAACTTAAAGAGCATTTCTCATGAGCGTGTCCTCAGCTTCTGTATGGTGTGTATTGTGTGTGTCTGAGTAACTTGTGCACCGTGTGTACGTTGGGTTAGGGAGTGACAAGCGGCCGGAAACAAACTCCGTGTGTGTGTGTGTGTGTGTGTGTGTGTGTGTGTGTGTGTGTAAGTGTAACTCCCTTGGCCAATAAAGCTGATTCTGATTCTAAAATTGAAACGTCGGGGGTGAAAAATCCGCTTGCCGTTTCCGAGCCGAAGCTCCCGAGTGTCTAAGCAGTGACCCCATCATCAGAAGATCGCAAGTTCGATCCCCAGTGATGCCACGGCTTCTTTCTGGGTGGTTAGGATGACCTTTCCTTTCTCCTCATCCCTCAGCATGATGGGAGTATTGAACTGCCTGACTGCAGTCATAAAAGATGCAGTGACTTGCTCCATGTGACCTGCTCGGTGGAGAGTCGCTTGGTCAGATCCAGTGAAACGCACCAAACGGAACTCTTAAAGACCAGAGCAGCTGATCCAATTCAATAAATCAACCAGCCTGTTTCAGAGCCCATCCCATCTAATCAACTGGCCTGGAATCTTCAATCGAAACGACTTCGGTGAGATCGAAACAACCAAAACCAGGCCTTTGTTCACTCGCCTCTAATTGATCCAAATCACCACAACATCTCCCCAAGCTCCTCCACTACCTTCCTCCTTATCAGTTAATTGGTACGCTGATTGTCTTTGTTCAACAGCCTGTTCCGTCTTCATCATTGCCACAACTTCTAGTTCAATTCTTCCGGCCATTTTCAATTCGGTCACGGTCACTAACCGAGTCTTGACCTTCATGCCTCCTCCTGTCCTTCTCATCAGCCCTCGCCATGATTTATAGCTCATTCTTATGCCAACACTGTATGATGGGTCCAGGCCTAGATATCTTGAGTTCCTTGTCATTCTGTCTGTTGGAGGTACAGCTCTAGGTAATCATAACTTGTAAATGATGCATGTAAACAGCTGCATCGTGTAATTACGCCTTTGTTTGTAAAGCTGCTGCAGCAGATCCATCAATCCTCTGGGCCTCCTTGCTGTTGCACACACTAGAGCATCACTCCTCTCTCACTAGATGATGTGAACTTGCCCCAGGCTGCTCTGACAGGTCTCTGTTCTGATCTACTTTTCTGATATTTTCATGGTACCCTCTGTTCCCTTGCAGCACTACTTGTTACGTTTCTTTTTGACTCCTCAACCTTGTGTGGGTTCTCAGTGCATCAACAGCAGCCGTGTACGAGGATCTCAGGCTGCGGTACTTTAGCCATTGATTTTTCAAGTCTGCTCTTCCACCGCCGATCCATTTCCCATCGTTTTACCTTGGGATCTTTGATGAAAGGGGTATAAATTGACTTTTCATGTTTGCAATGCGGCTCTGAACCCGTCCACTAATTTGTCAGAGTGGCAATCAAACACCCCCCCCGTTCTCAGCGCTGATAATCAGCAACCAAACATAAATCGTTCGGTTATCAGATCCCTCAGCTGCTCTCCAGCTTTCCCACATTATTCACAAAACCAATTAAACTGGAAGGGTCTCTTAACTGTAAGTGGGCCCACTTTTCAATTCCTCAGTTCTTCCATCAGTTTCACAGTAATTTCCCAACCAGATTCAGAAGAACGTTTTATTCTTCCTTTTGAAAGATTCATAATCATGACACAAAGCATCTCTTTGCATCGCCACACATTCTAAATTAAAGAACAGTCAGGAAGCAGGTTCTAGGTTCTAGTTAGTTTCCCCCCAGCTAGAACCATGATTAATGATGGACTTAAAATAATTTGAAAAATACAAGTGCATCTATCGGACTCTGGAGTATGTTTGGGTAAAACTCCGCCAAAATGGTTATTTTTTTAACTTTCTTTTGAAGTTTACAGAAATCCACTAGGCAGCGGCGGCCTAGTGGTGAGGGAGTTCCCCCACATTGGAAGATTGTGGGTTCGATTCCCTCACCAGTAGGTTGCCCTGAGGTACCCTTGAGCAAGGTACCGTCCCCGTCACTGCTCCCTGGGCGCTCTCATAGCTGCCCCCTGCTGCACGGTGTGTGCAGGGGTTAAATGCAGAGGTCCAGTTTCGTTGTGGTTCACTGTGTGCTGTGCTGTGACCTCGCAATGACAAGGGTTGTCACTTTCACTTGACTTTTACACTAGTTCGATTTCTTTCAGTCCAGTTAGGTAATGTCTCAGTTTCTACAATTTGCTTTTGTATCAGCTGATAAAATCCTTTCCAAAAGTATCTGAACAGCAAGATCAGTTCCAACCATATATGCTGGTATTAACATCTAGATTAGTGTCATTACAGAGAGAACGGCACCTTGTGTGTCTGAACACCTACACTTATTCGTGTGAGCAAAAGTAGCGGAGATCATGTTTTTGGCACTTTCATTTCTTAATCTTAATTTAATATTCATTACTGTAAGTTTAGAGCAGCATGATGATACAAGACTCCAACACAGGAGGAACCCAGCGGGGAAATGTTAGCATCATCCAGTCCCCAGTCACGACCCAATTTCATTTACGCCATTTGGCAGACCCTCCTATCCAGAGCGCCTTCCAGTTCTTAACTACAGGGACAGTCCCTCCCTGGAGACACTTCGAGTTCAGGGTTTGGCTCAGGAACCCAATGACGGTAGTGCTGGAGATGCCAACCTGTGACCTCCCTCTTGGTCTGTAGGTGAGTTTCCTATTAAGCCCTATTAAGAGCCAGTCAACACAGACGACATGAGATCACACTCGTCCTCAGATAAACTGACCTTGAGGACTTGCCTTGGTGTCAGTTTACCATCGACAGCTCATCCTTTCACAAACCACTTCTGATGTACCAGTTTATCACGACTTCCTTCAAACTTTTCCTCCTGAATAATGAGGCTGGACTGGAGTCGCTCCAGCACGGACACAAGTACACCTTCAGAAGAACCAGCATCCATCACCTTCACCACCGAACACCCCCAGATCCATCTCGCTGTCGTACTGAAAGGAAAAGCTCCTCACAGTCCCAGTGTCCTCCGAGTTTAGTGGTGGTCAACAAGCAGACCCTCTGAGCACATTAATTAGCCTATTATTTAAGGTTCCGCGCCAACAGAACAGATGTAGAAGGTGGATAACATGCTATTCAATCAGAGCCACACCTAGTCAGCCCCTGATTGGTTGACTCAATCTAAGACATCATGGTGGCTAACAATCATGTTAACAACATTATACCATCTCAGTAATCCCAGAAAACATTGTGCTGGGTTTATCATCAGTAAGAACGGTGCAGGATTGAAGCTTCTGAAGGAGATGCAATAAGAGGCTGGAATCTGGAAAAGCACAGCGCCCCCATCTGGTCAATGTCTCTAGCAAGCAGAAAGAGTCTGCCATATTTATTCTGTTTCAAACAGAATCAGCACAAGACTGTGAAATATAGATCATTAATATGTGAAGCATTTTTAAAAAATAAATCCGTCCAATCCTAGCACACCTTTCATTTAATCCTTCCCGAAATACAGAAGGTCCAATCAAAGCATAGCGACTGAAACAAGGCCAGGGTACCTCTAATGACCTCTCAGAATTCTTCCACTGTCGGACTAAAAAACTGACATTTTTATAAAAATAAAGAAAATATCAAGAGCAGATAAATAAAATCTTAATTAATCATGAATTCATTTTAATTAAAATTCTTCATATTCAAGGCTGAAATGCAGCAATAAGGGCATCTGGGGTTTAGCACTGCTCAGAAAGTTCTAAAACTTAAATAATAAATAAATATATTTTTTAAATTATTACTGCAGAACAATAAAAACTATCCTTGGCCCAGGACACGGGGAGGACGCGGGGAGGACGCGGGGAGGACGCGGGGAGGACGCGGGGAG